>PVIR01000904.1:91250-145264 GCA_004026965.1 Petromus typicus | reverse complement strand
CACAGGGTGGAGTGAGCCTACCAGGTGGCCTACACTGCCTGAAACAGACCCCAGATGGACTCCTCTCCTCTCAACCTGCTCTTCCTCAGCCCCACTGCCGCATGGTGCACCAACCCGCAGGCATCCTAGCCAGGAACCCAGGCATCACCGAAACCCTCGTTCTCCTTGCTAGGTCATCTCCCACCCTTCCTTCCCTCTGTCACTAGGACGTTGCCCTTCATGAGCTTGTCCTCTGGGTTCCAGTGGGGTTTGGCCAGTGGGAGGTACCATGACCAATGGGCGGCAGGGGAGGGTGCAGTGAGTGTGGGTGTTTGTGGCTAGGCTGGTCCTGCTGAGCACGCCTGCTTTGTCTGTGTGTGTGTGTGTGTGCGCGCGCTGCACCATCCCCTGCTGGCTTCCCTTAGCCTGCCCTGCCCTGCCTGCGGTTTTATTGTTACATACCCCCTTCAATGTCCAGATTAATGACATTGCTTGCTACTGCCCTCACCCAACAGATCATCATCACCTCCTTTCTGTTCCCCAACCCCAGCCCACCCTCTTCTCTTGCATCCCCACTGGTCATCTAAACACTGACAGCACCTGGTTGGTCTCCCTGCTCCAGCCTGGCCCCTCTAATTTATGCTTCAGAAGCAGCCACACAGGTTCCTCCAAAGGCAAATCTCTAAAACACACTTTTAATGGGCTGGGGATTTAGCTCAGTGGTTCCAGCACCTGCCTGCCTTGCAAGTGCAACGGCCTAGGTTAGATCCTCAGTGACCGCATACAACAGTGCCAGGCATGGTGACTCATGCCTGTAATCCCAGCACGCAAGAGGCAGAGGCAGAAGGATTGCTGAGTTCCAGGCTGAGTTCAGGACCAGCCTGAACTACAAAGTGAGACCCTGTCTCATAAAGGAAGAAAAAAAGCATAACAAAAAAACCTCTACATTTTCAATATTAAAAACATTTCATCACAAAGTAATATTAGCTTAGGGCCAGGGATTTAGCTCAGTGGTTCTGGCACCTGTCTTGCAAGTGGCAAGGACCCGGGTTTGATCCCTGGTAACCACATACAATACTGGGTGTGGAGACTCACGCCCAGCAGCAACCAGTACCACATACCACAGTGCCGGGCATGGTGACTCACACCTGTAATCCCAGCATTCAGGAAGCAGAGGCAGGAGGATTGCTGTGATGTGAGTTTGAGGTTGAGCTCAGGGCCAGCCTGAACCACAAAGCGAGACCCTGTTTCAAAAAAAAAAAAAAAGTAATATTAGCTTATAGTGCAAGACATCAAGCAGTACTGAGAAGCCTAAAAGTAGATCCCAGTTTCCTCCCTGCCCCCACAGTGTCCCAGGGACAGTGATGTGTTCCACCACACCTGTTCTGTTCATCCATTTGTACACAAACGCACATCTTTTGATTCACGCAATTGGGCTCTAGCCATGCATATAAGTCCACAAGTGCTTTTTATTGTGTGTTGAAAAATGTCTCATTCCACATGCACAGAGGCACCTCTTCAGTTCTGAAGCTGCTTAGTGCTTGGTGATGCAGACCCAGACTCAGCAACTCTGCCACGGCTTTCTTGCTCAGTTCTCCTTGTTCCCTCGTGTGAGGATCTTTGCAGGGTGGGCTCACTGGGGCCAAGGAAAGGTATATTCAACATTTGATGGATGGGTCCACTTGTTTCTCCTCGTATCCCAGGACAACATTCTAATCTGCACTTCCACCGCAGAGTGTAAGGGTATCTGTCTCCTGACAACTCTACCAACACTGGATTTCAAGAGAAAAATCTGGCCAAACAAGTTTCCTGTTTAAATTCCTTCTCCCACCAAGGGGAGCATCACTACCTGAGCTTACAGTCAGGCAGTGCATGCGGTCTCCTTCCAGCAAGAGGAAGGGAGAGAAAGAAGAAGAGCTCTACAGTTACAGCAGAGAAGCCTAGAAAACACCACCTGGACCAGGTGATCGAGGTAAAAAATCAACAGTGACAAGTCCTGTGGTGGTACATAGCCTTTATTGTAAAAAAACAAGGTCACAACTCCTTGACACTAGAGGTATGTACTGATGTCATAAAAAATGTTATAAAGATGACCCTCCCTCACAATTTTCCTCTCCCAAATTCAACCCCAATCTAATTATGAGAAAAGCATCAGACCAATCCTAGCAAGGGAAGTTCTGCAAAATACCTGACCCGTTTTGCTCAAAAACCCCAAGGTTACAAAAAACAAACTTCACAAGGCCACCCTTGGCTGTGGCTTCCTGAGGTGCTGACTAATGTAACATAGAATCCAATGGGACTTTCAAACTGAAAGAGGCCATTTAGTGAAAACTAATCTTCCTGGACTGTAGTTAATATATCAGTGATAGTTTATTAATTGTAACAAATGTTAGGGGAAATAGAGTGTGTGAGAACCCTGTGCAGATAGCCTCAACTTTAAATGGTTAGACTGAACAACTTTCAACTTTACCCTGGTGTGATACACATTCATTAGAAACTGTTTGTAATTTTAAAATCTTTTCCCAGATTGGAGACTTGCTATCCCACTCTCTGGTGATACAGGCCCGCTACAGGGAGTGACAGTTCCCAGTCAGCCATTTGACCACTGCAGGAAAACAACAGATACCTCACAGTGCACTGTGTTGCCAGCATTTGATACTGTGTTTTGTGTTTTCACATCCATTGTTTACAAAATGCCCACCTGTATCTCTCAACTTTAGTTCTGAAGGCTGCTTAGTGCTGCCTTAATATATGCCTGAGATTCTCACTATAAATCTAAAAGTGGCCAGTAGTACTCATTCTATAGCTTATGTGTTGTTGGGTTACCTTGAAATTTTCTTGGCCAGATCAGATGCTCTACTGCCCTTTCTTTGTCTCCTACCGAGACTGAGGACTTAAGATGTAAACAATTTTTTTCCAGAGTGTAGCACCTATGACTTTTAGTCCAATAGTCAATGAAGTCCTCCTGTTCCCAGAGTACACCTGAGCCTGGCCTTTGCCATTGTGTCCTAACAGCATTCTGGACTTCAAAACTCTAATCAGAATCTCCCACCAGCCTCTGCTTATAGCACTCTAGATCTTCTCAAGCTTGCATCATCCAGCTTTTCCAAATCTTCCCACAAGCCAAGTTCAAAGACTTCTATACTATGTACTCAAGATAGCAACAGCCAGTTTTCTGTATAGTCAACTTTTCTGTTGCTGGAATTTAATACTGAACATGTGCAATTTAAAGGAGGAAAGGTTTTCTTTGGCTGATGGTTTCAGGGAATTCAGTCCATGGTTATCTGGCTCCAAGTCAGAAACATCACGGCAGAAGGACATGACAGAACATAGCTCCTGGTTCATGGTAGCTGAAAAGCAAAGCAGAAATGATGCCAGGAAAAAAAAGAAAGAAAAGAAATGATTCCAGAAAGAAAGGAGCCAGGAATTATATATAATACTTCTGACAGTTTAGCTGGATTATCAACTTGATTGGTTAGGGAGCTGCCCAGAAAATTAGAAAAGGAGGTTTCTCAGTGTGCCTGGGTGGATCATGGAGGCATGAGTTTGGGGCCTATATCTGGTCCTTGGCCCTTCCTCTGTGGCACTATCCTCCTCTGCTTCTCAGCTACCATGAACTGAGAGCTTTGCTCCATCATACTCTTTTGTCTGGCGTTCCTGCCTTGGAGCTAGTTGATCATAGACCGAAACTCTGAGGTGAATAAACCTATCCATGGCCTAAGATGTAGTTCAGTGGTGCCTTCCCTGCCTGGCAAGTACAAGGTCTCGAGTTTGACTCCCAGTACCAGAAAAAAACACCCTCTTCTCTTTAAGCTGCATGTGTTAGATATTTTGTCCAGTAATTAGAAAGTAAAACTAGAAATTAGGAAATATCTCAATTAGAAAGTAATTAGAAAGGAAATTTGTGTAGGAGTAGGTTTATTGCTGTGACTATCTCTGATCATGTGGGTCAGAACCTTTTGGAACTGATTTTTAAGAGGAGATTGAAAGGTTTGGAGACATGAGCTAGGTAAACTCCAGCTAGTATTCTGCAAGCAGACCCTGATGGGCAATTTGGGCTGGAGCTTAGAAGTACAGAATGTTGACATGAATGTGAATGATAAGGGGCAGGCTCCAGAGATTTTAATCGAGAAATAGCCCAGAAGCCATGCATATTACCATACAGCAAAAGAATTGTTCACATTTTTGGCTATGTCCTAAGACCCTGAGGGACACTCAGTTTAAGAGCAGTGGACTAGTTGACTCATAGAGGAAATTTCAGGGCATCCCAGCATTCAGGCTGGGGAGTGGATACTGCTAGTTGTCTTTAGCTAAATTGACAGCGAGAATATATTCTCTCACAGGGCTGAAATCCGAATTTCAGGAAGCTGCGATTTGACTCAAGCTTACAGGCCCATGTTTCCTCCCAAGGCTCTGAAGGAGGTTCCTTTCCTGCCTTAGCTTCTCCATGCTGAGTGGCTGCCAGCTTTCTTGGCTTGTGCCCACCTTATTCCAGTCCCTCCTGTACACATCACCTCTTCTTCATGTGTCTTTTCCCATCTCACTCTTATAGAGACATTCATCTTCCAATTTAGGGCCCACATTGATAATTCAGGATGGTCTCTTCACCTCAAAAGTTTTGTTTACTTCACAAAGACCCTTTTTCCAACTAAAGTAACGTGACACAACCTGGATCGATGCTCAGTTTGGACAGGAGCTTGTCTTCCAAGAGGAGACCATTCAGCCCCGTAGGAAGCCCAATCTACCCACCCTGCAGAAGGCTCCCTTTCCATTGGCCTGGTCCTTGCTCCTCCTTTGAGGTAAGGGGCTGGAGACTGGGACTTATCGGGCCGTGCGGTTCACCCAGCAGTGTGTGGGCAGCCCCCAATTTTAGCACGACTGTGCCAGCTGAAATGTAAACAGACTCTGTTGAAGATGGATGGTCTGGGATTAGATCCCAAGACGGACCCTGATGTGGAAGAAATTTATTAAGGATCAATATCTGGGGGAAAAGGGCAGGCTTGGCAAAAGGAGAAGTTGAGCAGTCAAGCAGGACTGACCAAGTGTGGGCCCATGTAGGTTACCCCCCGGTGAGCCGAAATGTCTGACCTTCACAGCCTGGCCACGATCAGCCATCACCATGGCCTTTGACAGTCCCTCCTTCCTCCACTGGAGGTTTAAGGGAAGAGCAGCAGAGAAGGCAAGCGACACCCCAAGGCCATCATTAGTAAAGGCGGAGCCAAGTCTTAAACTGTACATTGTGGAGTCTGGGTTCCACAGCTATGGTATGAGTCCCCAGAAACCCAACAGGTACCTGCTCCAGCAGGCTCTCCTGCTCTTGCTTCCTTGCCTGCGCCCTGTGTGTCTCCACACAGCCATGTTCCACACCTCTGCTCCCAGCTTCAGAGAGGCTCTTGACTCCCGAAGTCTCCAACCTAAAGCCGGCTCCCCTCGTTTCCTCCTCTCTACTCTCAGCCCTGGGTTCCAACTTCCCAGCTCCCTCAGTTCTGTGAGCACCCTCATCACCTGCCCCAGGACTCTCTGCTCCTATGCCCGGAATGTCTGTCCTCATCTTGCCACTTGTCCATCTGTGGCATCTCTATCCATCTATCTGAGATGAGGTCACCCTGTGCTGCCCAGGCTGGCCCTGAATTCCTGGGCTCAAGTGATCCTCCTGTCTCAGCTTCCTGAATGCCTGACATTGTAGGTATGCATGGTTGTTCACCAGGCTCCTCTTGACTTTTAAAGAGCAGCATGCCAGGTGTCCCAGTCCAAGGCTCCCTCTGTCACAAATCCTTTTGATCAGCACCCTTTCTCCCTTCTGTTGGCCAAAAGCCTAGTTTGCCACAATCACCTTGCCCGGCCTACTGACTCCATCTTCCAGGAGAGTGAAGAACTGAGGGGAGTAGCGCACTGCGCACCACCAGCCGTGTGACCTAAATCGACCACGTCCTCTGTTCTGATCCTCAACTTCCTTATCTGTAGAATGGAGCTAACAGCGTAGGCATTGCTCGGCATAAAAAGGTATGCAGGAGACCCTGGCTCTCAGACCTTAGCCTGTATTTGTACTGGGCTGCACAGCCTCTCCCAGGCCACAGACTCTCCTTGCTGGCTGTCTCCTGGGGTCTCATGCACCATCACCCCTTGGTGTCTGCCGCGGTGAACCAGGAACTGCCTCCATCACAAGGAACCCAACCCTGTGGCTGCTCCCTCTCCTAATAAGCATTACAGTATTTGCACATAATCTATGCATGGCCTCCCACATATTTTAAATCATCTCTGAATTACTTACAATATCTAATACAGTGTAAGTCCTATTTGAGCAGTTGTTATACTGTATTATTTAGGGAATACAATGGCAAGAAAACTTTATACAAATTCAGAACAGATGCAGACACATTTCCAGATATCTCTGATCTGCGGTCGGGTGGGTCCACAGATGGTGAGGGTCACAAATTTTCCTCCACTCTCTGTTTCTTTTCTGCCATAACAATCCCTCAAAGGAGGTGGTGTGGGGGACTGAATGAGGATGAAACTGGGGGTGCCCAGCCCAGCTGGCTTTGTGGGTATGTCGCTTCCTGGTTTTGCTTTCCTGTTGGGAGCCAGGTGGGCTCCCACCAGATGCCTCCATTGACCTCAGAAAGGACCCCTTCCCCAGGCAGCAGCGACTCTTCACCCTCCGGAGCCATCACAGGAGTCTATGGGGTGGGAGGCAGTCTCTGTCCTCCATCCACTGCTGCAGGCCCCTCTCCTCTCTCCTCCCGCTGGCTCACCCACAGCCTCACTCCTGGGGTCTCACTGCTCCACTACTTTGTGGGACAGCACAGAGCTTCCCAGTCTGGGAATCCAGGCACCAGAGGCTCATAGCCTCGGCCTGTCTAGCCACTGGCCGGATCCAGAAGGTGGGAAGAGTCAGCTCGCATAGCTGAAACCAGGAAGGCAAATCCCTGCTACCTGACAGCACCGTGGGGGACTCAGCAGTCTGCCTCTGAAGCATCCTGAGCCACTGGCACCAAGCTGGAGGAGTCTGTGGTCACGCGTCCGTGGGATGACAGGACCGCCTTGGGGGCCGCTGTGTGTACTGAGGAGGTAACACATGCCTGGCTCTGGGGCAGCAGGGGCTCTGGGGGGCACTGTGTAGGGTTACCATTCTTACTTCATCTGTAGCCCATGTGGGGTACCGTGGGAATCACAACTTCCCCAAAGGCTCTTGCTTTCAGAGGCAGGGCTATTGGAAGGTGATTAAATCATGGGGTGCCAACCTCATCAACAGGTTAGCTCACCGTGAGCTCAGAGGTGAAGGTATTAGCTGGAAGAAGTAGGTCACTTCCAGAGGAGCCTAGGTGAGGATTTTCTTGTCCCTGGCCCCTTTCCCTCTCTCCAGATCTTCCCCAGCTCTTTGTTTCCTGCTGCCTCAAACTGAGCCGCTTTCCCTCCCGTGCCCTCTGCTGTGATGTTTCTGCATGAGACTTCCAGAACCATGAGCTGGAATAAGCCTCCCTCCTTTATCCCGTGAATGTCACCTGGTTTTTCTCCACAAAGGATAGGTGAACTAATATACCAGGGGCAGGGCAGGAATAGTAGGGAAACTGAGGGTGCCTTGGAGGAAGGGGGGTTGTCCATGGCCTCCTAAGGCCACAAGAACCAGGGACTGTGGCTGGGCCTCCCTCCTGGCCTCTTCACCTCCTGCAGTGTGTCTTTTCTTTGTCTAGGGTCTGTGGCATTCAGTGACACCACTCTCTGCTGAGCATCAGAGGGACTCGAGGGACTAGACCAGATAGCTCTGGGCCATGAGGGAGGAGAGGGGGCACCTGCAGGGAGGTGCTTTACCTTCATGCTACATAGAAAAGAGGGCTCAGAATGTTCGGGACGCTCCTTCAAGATCACGCGGTTGGCCACAGCAGCCAGGACCTCAGCCTGCTTGGTCTGAGTCCTCTGGTCCATGATGTATCCCAAACACACATTTCAAGGACAATTTGCCCAGGGCTGCCCACTAGGCACCCACTCACCCTCAACAGTTGTAGAAGGAAATCCAAGGCTCTGGTGCCCTTTCCCCAGCTGAGAATCCCTCCTCTCAGCCTCCTGCTGCCTGAAGCTGACTAGGCCCTGTCCTTCCCCTCATGGCCATTCACCTTGGTACTGAGGAAGAGTCAGCCTCAATAGTCCTAAAGAGCTCAGCCAATTAGAGAAGGTGGCATTTCTCCCTCTGTCAAGCAAGATTCCGTCCTCCACTCAAGAGAGACCTGCGACAAGGCCCAAGCAGATGTCTGGGTGACACTTCCCTCCCAGCCTGGATTTCAAGTGCTCCTGGGAAATACTTGTGAGGGGAACTTCAGGAAAGCTTGGGGAGAGAGGAGGACAGATTCTCCCCTAAGGACAGGACTTGAGCCCTCACTGGGTGTGTAGGGTTATGTGGGCCCTAAAACAGGCACCTCAGTCAGGGTGGCCATGTAGTTCCACCTTCTCCCAGACCCGAGGACCCATGTGGCCTCCGAGCCATGGATTGTGCCAGCAAAGTGAGTAGGGGTCCCAGGAACCAGTGTGTCCCTGGTCCTTCCCTTATGACACAGGCCCTTCCTCCCTCCACCATGGAGTTGACTCTTGAGAAAAAGAAGAAGGCACTGCTTACTTCCCCCCCCCCACTCCTGTGTGTGGGCTCAATGCCACCTCTGGGGTCACCAGGTCTGATGTCAAAGCACCTGCTGAGGGCTCGCTGTAGCCCCAGCACAGTGGTACTGCCAGCTTTCTCAGACGCATGTAGGTCCTAGTGTGCTGCACCAGAGCCCCAAGAGGCCCAGTCTTGAGGTTTGTTCTCAGCATCTGCTCAGGAAATAGACACATGGTTCTTGGGGCCCTGTGGAGTCCCCAACCCTCCTTGCACTGCACCCCACAGGGACTCCCCACCCCAAGTCTGTGGGATTTCCAAGATAAGGGCTCCCTCCTGTCCTCTGGCCTCCCCCTGTGGGTTCCTTAAGCCGAGAGCCAGAGGCACATGGCCCCTCACCACCCTGGGCGACTGCCAGCTGGTTCGTGCCCCTCTCACAGGTGGGGGCTGAAAGGAGAGGTCCCGGCAGTGAGTGCAACACTGAGCTCCCAGCACCCACCACGGCCAACAGCCTGCGGTTTCATCTCAGCCTTGCAGAAAGTCCTTCAATAATTTATTTGGACGTTATCACTATGCCACTCCTGGCACGGCAGGAAGCTCGAGGAAAGGAAGCGTGGCCAGAATGACAAGCAGGGCTGGCGGCCTCACCTGGCTGCTGGGAGGCCTGCACAGGCTCATGTGTAATACAGGCAAAGGCCCTGCCTGACCTGCTGCTCTCTCAGGGAGTGCAGTGATGGAGACCCGCAGGTGCCAGCCCTGGCTGTCCTGGTCCGTGCAGCGTCTTTCGCTCTCAACTCTGCTCCAAAGGCAGCTCAGAGCCACAGAGAGCTGGCTTGGCCCACCCACCCATCCTCACCCTCCAGTCTTTCCTCCCACAATGCCTAGTATGAACGTGACCCCCAGCACTGCAGCGAATGGGACAAGTCCTTGTCTCCAAAGCCTTTGAAGCTTCACGTAGACCATGAACACTATCTCACAAAGTAAGACATTACAAGAAACACAAATAGGGTAGTGGACAGAGGCTGAGGCAGGGGCGGCCCCGCTGCAGGCCCATTGGGCCCAGGTGTTGCTAAGACTGGCAAAGGGTGGGAAGAAGTGGGGACAGGGTGAAGGAGGAGAAGCTAACACTGAGACACAGGCTCTGGAGAGACAACAGGCAGCATGGCCAAATTAGCAGCCTGAATTCTGCTCAAAGTGTGACAGGAAGTCATTTCGGGCTATAAGGTAGAAGCCAGACAGCCAGCCCCTATTTAATTAATTAATTTGTTTTTATTTTAACATGGTGTCTTGCTAAGTTCCTCAAGCTGGACTTGAACTTGCAATCCTCCTGCCTCAGCTTCCCAAGTAGCTGTGTGCCTCTACTTCAGGTTGCCCTGCCCCTTGGTGTGTCTGGAGAATGAATGACTAGATATAGATGGAGGGAGGGAGGGAGAAAGGAAGGAAAGAGGGCACTGATTATTGTGTGTGTGAGTGGATCCAGTCACAGGACAGAGCATTACTGTTGTCATCACCACTGCGAGGAGCACCACTGTGACCAGATCTTGGGACACTTTACTCACTTTCCAGAGTACATGTCTCCAGAAGGGGCAAGAATTAGGGTTCTTAGGACTTGAGGCAGCATCTGGGGTACCATACTCAGTTCTAAGTGTGGAATGGACGGTCAACCTGTGGTCAACCTCTGGAAAACTTAACTGAGTCTTCGAATCTGTTTCCCCATCTGTAAAATGGAAATAATGACCTTCATAAAACTTGGACGATAATAGATAAATAATTTCTAACCTAATAGCTAACCCAGTGCAAAACACAGAGCATGAGGCCTGGTACTGAGGAGGTGCTTAATAGTGTAAGTCCCCGGATGTTCAGGACACGTCCGCTTTGTTGCGCACTCACCTTAGCCTCAGCTGGGTGTTGTGGAGCCGCCCAGCTCCTACTCAGATAGCATACTCTGGCTGCAGGCTGTGAGATGTGGGATACCAGGATGAAACCTGGGGCTGCTGTAATGTACGTCTTTCTTGTTTTAACCTGTCTTCCCACAGTGATTAGCTCTCCACAGAAACTGACCACATCATCTGATGGTGGTCAGGGCAAAGCGTGCTGCCCTGCAAACAGCTCAAGGAGAAAAGGCTCTCATTTGCTCTGAACACAGCTCACTGGCAGCCTGGCATGCACTCTGATCAAATATTTAGGTCCTCAGGAGCCACTTGCAATATTAATGCAGTGGGCCGAAGGCCTTGGCTACAGCCAAGTCACGGGCTGGGGTTTCAATAATAAACTAAAAAGTCTCACCCACCTCGGGAAATATGAGCCTGTTCCAGCCCACGAGTAAGTCAAAGGGGCAGCAGGAAAACAACATCTCTTCCTCACCCTACCCTCACACACATGTGTGCACATGCACATACACACACGTGCACACTCTGGCCTGGACTACGCCACTGAGCAGGGGGCATCTAGATCTACATATATATTTTTTGTGTGTCACTGGACATTGAACCCAGGGCCTCCCACACAATAGGCAAGTGCTTCTCCACCGAGTCCTGTCCCCGCTCCAGGAGCTTTTCTAAAGTTAGTACAGCTTTCTCTCTGGGGTTTTCCTTTCTCAAAAATATAAATGAAAATAATAACCAGAAATGTAAGAGAAGCTTTGTGTTCCACAACATTCATTTATTATTTATGATAACAAGAAGTGACTGTTCTTAAACATAAAGGAAGTCGGAAATATCCCAAATTCTAAAAAATAAGGAATCGATTAAAGAAATAATAACATATCCTCTTGGCAGACTATTATGGAGTAATTAATCAAAAATTATGTCTGTGGGCTGAGGATTTAACTCAGTGGTTCCAGTACCTGCCTTTCAAATGCAAGGACCCAGGTTTGATCCCCAGTAACCACATACAACAATGCTGAGCTTGGAGACTCATACCCACCAGCAATCAGTACCACATACCACAGTGCCAGGCATGGTGGTTCACACCTGTAATCCCAGCACTCGGGAGGTGGAGGCAGAGGCAGGAGGATTGCTGTGAGTTCAAGGCTGAGCTCAGGGCCAGCCTGAACTACAAACTGGGGACCCTGTCTCAAACAAACAAACAAAAAACTTTTTAAAAAATTATGCTTGAAAAAAGTTTTACTAGCAGGTGGACATTATCAGGATAATAATTAAGTGGAAAAGTATTGACCAAAAAAATGATACCTCCAGGACTAATACACTTGTTGATGTCAACTGTTTAGACTTTGGCCAATTTCTTTCTCTTTTAGGGCCTATTCTTGTCTGAAAAATTAATGTATCTGCCACATGTGGCTTATTGTGAAAGAGATGACAATGGCATTTAGAAATGGTCTCGGACAGTGATGCCAAACAAGCCAGTCATGGCATTTGTTACTTAAATTTTAACAAAAGGGACACAATGATCCCCAAATATCAACGGTAAGCTATATCCAACTGATAAAACCGAGTACTTTTAACTTGCTTCTGTCTTCTAATTTTCCCTATCTCTAAGCACATGGTAGACTACTTCTCCAGTGAGGGCATTTCTAACAACCGCTGGTCTCACAAATATTTACTGGGTGCCCATGATGTACTGAACTATTCTAGGCCTTCAAATGTAAAGATGGATATGACAAATAAAAATCTCTGCATCCCCTGAACATAGGCAGGGCACAGTAAACAGCAGACAGAGTTAATAAGCAGGTCATGTAGCTGTCAGAAGGTGTCGACTGAGGCGGGCAGGGAAGCAGACTGGACATGCTTGTTACAGGAGGCAGCGTGAGGAGGCTGGGGATGAGCCTCCCAGGCAGGACACCCAGGAGGACAGAGCACGCGAGCACGCCGGAGGCCTCCAGGAGTATCCAGGAGACCAGGGAGGTGGGAGAGTCATTCTAAAGGGTGCATCAGCTGAGACTTTTGGTTCTGGCTCCAGTGAGATGGAGTGGGAGCAGGCCTCTGCCTGGAAGGGGTGACCTGGATTTGGATAAACGTGTTCCAGCCGCTGAGCTGTGAGGAGGCTGTGAGGGGTACAGACAGAGGAAGTGGGGGGCTCAGGACAGGTAGGAGGGGTGGGACTCTAGAATCTAAGGGAGACACTCAGAGATCTGCTGGGTGGATGTGGGTGAGAGATTCCAAGGTTCTGGCCTGAGAAGCCAGAAGAAAAAACTGTCCCTGCAAATGGACTAGAAGATGAGGAAGGAAACGAGTATATTTAAAAATAAAACAGGCACACGAGAGAGAAGCGTTTGATGTTCAAGGCTTCAGGGAGGAGCGTCTCATGTGGGCTGTGGGGGGAGGGCGGCCTGGTGAATAACAGAGGCAGCTGTGCTCTGATGCCACGCCGCGGGCAGCAGAGCCAGGGGAGCAATGCTGTGTGGGCATTGGCCACTCCGGGTCACCTGGGGCGCACCCCCAGGCCTCCTCGGGTGGGCTTCCTCTTTCCAGCAGGGGTACTGTCCTGGGGCCTGAGTCTCCGGGGCAGGACTTCCTTCCCACTTCCCGGCCAGATGGGGACAGGGAGCGCAGCGTGGGGAAAGAGGAGGAAGCGGTGCGCGCCCACGGACAGCCGGGTGGAGGCCGACATCCTTTGTTTTATCAGTACGTTAGAGCTTACCCTACACTCTGGTCATCATCCACCACAACCCGCTGTTCACTCACCTGTCCATCCACACATCCGAGACCCACTGTCGGATCCCACCCTCCCACTCCTCCCTTGGGACAGTCTGGGTACTGGCTCTGCCACTTCCCAGTCTTGGGGCCGAGAGGTGCTTCTTGCCCTCAGTGCACCCCGTTCCTCCCTCTGTGAAGTGGGTGCTCAGTCCTAACTACCCAGGGTGCATAGTTAGGAGCATCAGGACATGTACAGCAGCCAGCTTGCCTCTGGGAGTGACATCTCCCTTCCTGCCCTTACCCTGCACCCCTGCAGGACAGCCAGTCTGCCCTGGGGCATCCCAGGCCCTCCCTGCCCCTCCTTAACCCTGCCTGGCACTGCCTGTGTGGGAGAGGGTGTCAGGGGAGCCAGAGGCAGAGGAGAAAGGAACACAGGTTTCTGCGGCAGCTCTCAGGGGAGCAGCGTGCTCCGCTGTTCCCGGCAGGGAAGGAACGTTCTAGCTGTACTGTGCTATGTGACCAAAGCCCTGTTTTAACTCTTACGGCTTTTGTCTGTCGAGTCCTTAGGACCCCTGGGAGAGGCCAACGCTGTCATTTCCAAGAGCAGGAACCAAGAGGCTGCACTGGCCGCCAGCACAGTCACCTCCATCTATGTTTCTGGGGACGTCTCTCTCCAGGGGTTCAAGTGGCTCTGCTCAGACGAGGCAAGGTGCTGAGGTGCCCCTGCTCCCTCCTGTCAGCTGCCCCACACTCCTGCGCCCTGACGTGGCACTTCATAACTTCATAATGTCACTCATCCTGAGGTGGTGTCTCCCAACCACCTCCTGCCTGAGTTTGTGAAAAGCAATTTACTGAGCGTCCAGGGAACATAGGAGATGGTGGAAATTGCCGCACTGCTCTGTCTGGGCATCTGGTGGAGATACGCAGCTGGCACTGCCAAGTAGGGCAACTCACTACAGTCACTGGTTAAAGCTAGAAGGAACGGTCCCCATGGCTGGGATGAGACCAGAGACCCTCAAGGCCTCTGTGGACTTGGAGGGGCCAGAGCCTCCCACCTGTCTGCCACAGATGCCTGGGTGGTGGAGGCTGCGCCCAGAGCCAGCCTTGTCCCCATGAGCCCCTTGCTGGGCCTGGCATAGTGACCTTGACCAAGGATAGGACTCAGGCCGGCCATGGCAAAACAAGGCAGGGGGTGTGACAAGGTCTAAGTGGGCCAAGCTGAGTGTCTAGACTTGGGGAAGGTTTAAGGAAACTATGCAGTGAGTTGGGGCCTCCTGAGGGAAGCAGGAATGTTAACTCGGGGTTAGACACCAGGAAGGTAAACTTGAGCTTGCTCAGATCCCTGTGTTGGTGTTCAGATCCAATCAAACAGCCTCCCCCCATGCATTCATCCACCCATCCATCCACTCACCCATCACAGTCCATCCTCCATGGCCCGCTGGTGGCTGTAAGAACCTTGGCCTGAAGTTGGCTCACACAGGCTGCAGGCAGGGTTAGGGATACAGGGCAGGTCTGGCATCACGTGTCCAGACTCTAACTCTGATATATATATATATATTTTTGAGACAGGATCTCACTTTGTATAGTTCAGCCTGGGCCTGAGCTCAACCTCAAACTCAGCAATCCTCCTGCCTCTGCCTCCCAAATGCTGGAATTACAGGCATGAGCCCAGCACTTTGGTATGTGGTACTGATTGCTGGTAGGCATGAGTCACTATGCCTGACGTTGTTGTATGTGGTAACCAGGGATTGAATTCAGGCTCTTGCACTTGCAAGGCAGGTGCTAAAACCACTGAGCTAAATCCCCAGCCCATTTGATAATAATACCCTCTCCCCTCTACTCCCTTATCTCCCTCTCTCTTCTTCCCTCTCTCTCTGGAAGCTGAGGCAGGAGGATTACCACAAGTTCAAGGACAGCCTAGACTCCACCTCCAGCCCTTTTTTTCCAGACAGCGTTTCCTTATGTTGCTAATTTAAGCAACTTAAACAGCGTTTCCTTAAGTTACGCCAGGCTTGCACGTGTAATGCTCCCGCTTGTGACGCGGTTACAGGGCTCCTTGAGAGATGCTACAATTCCTATGCAAGTTCTTCACATGCATGGCCCTCATCAGCCCAGTGAAGTAGGTCTCATCAGCCCCTTTACAAATGTGGGCACTGTACCCCCAATGTGTAGAGGCTCCAATCCAAGCCCAAGGGTCTCCAAAGGCTATGCCCTCAGCCCCTTCCAAGGCCTGAAATGTGACAACGGGGTTATGGTTGTAAGTACAGAAGTGAGCACTTGTGTCATCCACAGGCCACAAGTCAACTGCCCTGTTTGCCAGACTGTTATTTGGTCTCCACAGCAGGGTCACAGGGAAAGGACCTGTCTTAGTCACTTTTTTCGTTGCTGAAACCTGATACCCACAAGTTAAGGGAGGAAAGGTTTATTTAGCTCACAGTTGGTAGAGGTTTTAGTCTGTAGTCAGCTGGCCTCGAGGCAGGGTGGCCCATGGCAGAGTGGCATCACAGACAAGAAAACAGTTCATCACGGACAGCAAGCAGCAAAGCAAACAAGGCACCGTAGCAGCTTTCCCTGCCCCTTTTATATTTTATCTAGGCTACTGGGGTTACAGTGGGTGAAAATCAGGGGACAGATTTAGTAATCACACCCTTTATCCCAACACACGCTCCAGATCCAGCCAACTCTGAAAAAGTTTCAGCTATGGCTGTGTGAGGCTTTGGGGGGGACATCTAGACACAGCCCTAACAGGACCCTAGACTTTCTATGTGTGGATGCTCCCACGGGAAGCAACTAAGCCTTGAGAAGGACTCTGGCATATTGCAGCATGAAGTGGTTCTTCAGGCAGTCAGATTTAGTGTTTCCTGGGCCAGACAGAGGCAGACACAGGGCACTGAAAATGACAGCAAGCAATGTAAATTACCAGGCATGGCTGCTTAGGTGTATGCACTTTTGTCCATAGTTCTTGCTCTGTTCCAGTGTGATCAGAAACGAAATACATCCAAGCTGGGCCTGTTATTGGGGGAGGGGCTGGCATCTTCTGGATTATTTATTTTCCCTCATCATCTTGGGAATTTATGAGGCATACCAAAAAGCCACCTGCCACAATGCCTCCTAGATTTCTTCAGCTAAGACTCTTCCTTCCTCCTCACCACCTGTCAGTAGGAACCTACCTGTCACAGGTGCAGCTAGCAGGGCTGGAGCCATGCACAGTGAACTCTGCCCCGCCCCTCTGGGGTCAGGTCCCTCTGGGGCGGGAGTCTTCCTGCATCCCTATTCTCCTGTCAGGAATTGGACTTGAAACTGAGCTTCCTGGACAATCCTCTCTCTCCATAGCTTCCTCAACTTCAGATTCAGTCGGCGAGGGAAGGAGAATATCCAGACCAAAAATTATGTCTGTATTGAGCACAAATTTTTTTGTTATTCTCTAAGCCAGCAGAGCAATTTATCGAGCATTTACATTATATCAGGTAATATAAGTAACCTAAAGTAAGTTTAAGGGAAATAAGACAGTGTATATAGCTTATGCGCAAATACTACATCATTTTACATGAGAGATTGGAGTATTTATGGAATTTGGTATTGGTAGGGGTCCCAGGCTCAACAGCTCATAACAACCATGAGAAGACTGGGTGGATGGAGAATGATTCCAAAATGTACGAGGAAAGATGCCTGTTTGACTAGCAATGTCTGCCAGGGTCATGAGAGGGGAGGGTGATGCCCCCAACTCTAGCTCTTTGCCGTCCCTCCCAGAGCCCTCTCAGGGCTTCCAGCACCCACACTGCAGCTCTGTTGTGCCTTGCATGTTCAAAAAGATAGTGATGAGTATTTTCCTACTTGTGACCATGGTGATTAGAACATTCGAGTCTTTCTCTCTGCTCCTGTGGTGATGCTCCATGCCACAATTTTGACTGGAACAGTTGGAAGGCTGGCATCTGACTTAGCTCCAAGTCCCTGGCAGCTGGCGCAGGCCTAGGACACAGCAGCTCCAGTGAGTATTTCACGAATAGGGTGGCTAGAGAGTGGGCACACAGACAAACAAATAAGCGATGCCTTTCAGCTCACACAGTGTTACTGAAGATTTAACTCCAAGCTGTTAAAGTTCACAGGAATGGAATGTGAATGATAAGATGTCCAGAGCACTCAGGGTGCTGAGAAGGAGGAGGAAGGAGGTGAGGTCAGGGTGAGGACGGGTACACAGGGGCCTTTGGCTATCTGGGAGATAAACCAGCCTGGGCTCTTAGAGGGGGCATCCGGGCTGGAGACTCCACCACAGAGGGCACTGGGGATAGGGGCCAGGGCGGGGTGCAGGTGTGGATGGCTTTGTTTTTGTTAAGCAAAGTGTGACTGCTGGAGCTGTACAAAGCTTTCTCCTGCTAAAAACTGATGCAGATCAGCAAAAGTGCATAGAGAAAAGGAATCACTCCAAGTCCTTTTGGTGTGAGGTAAGCACTACTACTATTTAAACACCTCTCCTAACATTTCTCCATGCACCTGTGTCTATACATATGCACACCTATGCACGTGCGCACACACACACACATTAAACAGCACAGAGCTGTACATACAAGACACTGCCTGCGAGCTGCTATAACCTGATTTTGTCATACGACAGCACGTTAAATTGAATTTATCTGCATCATCACTTTGAAAGTGAAGGAATTTCAACTTGAAAATGCAAGGGAATTTGGCCACATCCATGCTCTGCATTACTTCTTCCTCCTTTCTTAAAGGACTGACTTCACTAGCAGCACAGAAACAAGAAGTCTTGCCACAGAATACATACATGGTGGCTCCTGAAAGCAGGTTGTGTTTGACTCTGTCCCCCAGAAGCGCTCCAAATGAACCGCAGAGCAGGCTCGTGCTGCAGTGCGCACGGCTGCGGCGCTCTCTCCCTCCAACAGCCCAAAGCCGTGACTAAAGTGCACATCCCTGGGACCTGGGACCTGGGACTTGGCAGACAGGAAGCCAGCAGAGGCTGAAGTGCGCTTCGCAGCAGGGCTTGATCTTTTGTGCCACTGCCATTATTGGAGAAAGTGTAGGTTCCTTATGGCCCAGAAGGAAGAACAGGGTTCACGGTCCTCAGCCCTCCTAGCCAAGGCATTGCCTTGTGAGAAAAGATTCCGTGCTGCTGAGTTTTGGGATTGTTCTGCAGCCACACTGACTCAGTGTGGTCTCGGTGTCTTTGTTTGAAAAGTACAGACAATGACAGTCCGCCCAATGGGGCTCCTAAGTGAGTGTCAGGGTGATAGGCTTCACAGCTGACAGTAGTTATACAATTAGTGTAAACTATTACGAACTCGTAACCCTCAAGTGACATATTTCCCAAAGGACATAAGCCACCAATTGTGGGACCTGAAATGAACTTTGTGTATCACCTGCCACTAGCATTTTCTTTTGATAAAATAGGATAGAAAGTTATAATACTTTGCCACTCAGAAGGCAAACAGTGTTATATCAGAGCTTGTGTATAACATAAATTTCTTTCTGTGGGTCATAGCAAAAAATCTGAAAGGCCTCGCCTGTGAGGGTCTTGATGTTCCTTTCCTGCCTTCTGGCCTCATGAGAGAGCAGGAGGTGGGGGGCAGGCAGGAGACATGGGGTGTTAGTACATTATTTTTCAGCAAATAACTACTGAGCTCCTCGCAAGTGGGGCAGGGTTGTGCACGGTACATGATAAACACTTAATACTTAACAGACTAATAATGATATTAATAAAAGCTGCTGTCTCCAGTGTTTTCTCTAGTTTTCACTCCATTCATTCACTCATTTGCTTATTCAACAAACATATTGAGCATTAAGTAATGGGGACAAAAAGGTAGCCCAAGTGTGGCCCACCTCCACCCAGAAGGTGGATTTTGTATTGACTGATTTGTATACATCCTGGTATGTGGCTAGGAGCTCACAGTCTTCAAATAGACAGCCTGAGTTTGAATCCCAGCCCCACTCTTTAGAGGCTGTGTAACCCTGGGCACCCATTCAAGTCTTTCTCTGGGCAGTTTCTTACCCAGTCTGTCCCATGAGCCAAGGACATTAGCGATGCTCAGATCACAGGTATTCAAGAGCACAGAGCACTCAGAGCGTTGTCCAGCCCCAAGAGGAAGCAGTGAGGACGATGGGTTCTTATAGCTGCTGTCAGGAGTTCAGTACGTCACCTGAAAGGGGCCCACGAGACTCAAAGTCAGGGGCAGTACACTGCACACTGAGTGCCAGCGGAGCGCTGTGTTACAGGGACCCTGACGCTGACCCTCACCCAGGAAAGAGACCCAGGGGTACTGAGGGATGGTGGCCTCTGATCCAGCCCGAACTGGTTTTGCCCATAAAGAGCTGAGCCCGGAGAGGAGTGGGCCTGGCTGGGGATTCTGACTTGGCTCAGTGCTCCTGCGGCTTTTCCTTCTGGCCTGGGGGACCGGGCAGTCAGAAAGTCCTTTCCAGGGAGCCGCAGGAGTCTCCTCCCTGCGTTTCCGCCTCTGGGTTTGGTAGCTTGCACCAGGCCTAATTGGGCTCGGGAACATTTCAGGCGAAGCGTGGCCTGTGGAGAGCTGCCGCTTGAATGGCACTTTTTGGAATGATGAATGTGCTTGTTTGGATTTGAATGAGACGGAATCAGCAGATACAGTCTTGTGCTGGTAACGGAAGGGTTGGAGAGCTCTCCTTTTTCCCCTGAAAAAGCATGATTTTTTATATTGCAATTAAACAGCCCTTTGGGCTGAATTTGCTTCTCTACTGCTGACATTGAAAAATGCCAAACAAAGATAGCGGCTCTGCTCTCCTTGAGATATGCCTCCAGGGACAGGGAAGTAGCCGCCGTCTCTCAGGAAGGTGGTGAGAGATGCCACCGCTCCGGGGGCAGCAGCTGCTCACACGGTCATGGGCGCTGTGGCCGCCCAGACTGCATGGATGTGGCTCTGGATATGCAAAGGGCTCCCACCCAGCTCCCCCACTGGGGACCAACAGCCCTGCAGCAGGCTCCGCATTCTTCCCTGGAACCCAGGAACGGTCACTCCTACTTGCCAAGGACCCAAAGCCTGTGTATCTTTGATTCTCACCAGGGGTTTAAGGCTTTAAGGGTGGACATAGCAAAGAGCTCTTGCGAGGACTAAATCCTGTGGGCATGTTCGCCAGCATTTGGAGAATCTCAAGATAGCTTAGATACAAAGCCACGCCTCCCACTTTGGAAACTGAGGCAGAAATATATGGTCTCCTCTCCTCTCGCTGAAAGTGGAGACATGAGTTCAGCTTCGAACTACACTGGGGTTTTGACTCCTAAGGGGGAGACCATCAGAGACTGAAAGAAGTAACAGTGGCGGTGTGGCTAAGTATGGGCTCTGGAACTAGCCATGTATCCTGGGCCTTCCATTTACTGGCTGTTAATCCTGGATAACTTGCTGTGCCTTTCTCTGCCTCATTTTCCTCATTTGCAAATCAAGCTAATATAGGAAAGCACTGAGCATGTGCCTAGATGCTGTGAGCTCAGGGAGGCCTTGTTCCTGCCGATAGATGTGTGGTGATGATACCGAAGTCCTAGGGGTGGAGGAGAGTCTGATGGGACTTCCTGGGGGTGCCAGCACCAGCAGGACCCCCAGTGGAGGTAGACTGAGGCAGATTGTGAGGTGCGGCATGGCTGGGCACACTGGGATCTTGCCCCTTATAGGCCATTACTAATCCACAGAATGGTTTAGAAGAAGCCTCAGAATTAATTTGTGCAGTCAAGGCAGCCGCGGATTAAGAGTGCAATATCCATTATCTGACTTGATCCGCCGCTCACCCCAGGGAGTGGGCAGCCTCTGCTTCCCACTTGCTCAACAAGCACTTGAAGACTCACAAATAGGGTAAAAGAGAGAGACAGAGAGGGCTCTCGGAAAGCAGTGAAGAGCTTTGCTACCAGTGGGTCACAATTCTGTCCGAGTAGACCTCAGTCAAAATTATGCCTCTGTCTCTCTGGCAAATTGGCTCTTAACCCCTAGCCTTAGGATCCTCATTGGTAGAGCTGGAAGAATACCTGGAGAATTCTGAACAAGAAAATTACACAGAATTTCTGCTTCTTTCAGAGCTTGGGGCAAGACAAGGGCTGTGAGGCTAAGGGACAGTGCGGGCCTGGGGACAGGAGGGGCCGGAGCTGGGCAGAGGCCCGCCTGACTTCCTCAGGATGGAAACGGTCATCTGTGACTCTGCGTGAGTCCAGGCCACTCAGTGGCCAGTTCAAAGAACGAAGGTTTGCTGAGGGCTCAGGCCCTCCCAGCTATCCCAGCTCCCCTGGGATTTGTATGGAAAGAAAAGTGGGCAGATTTCCATTAGCTAAACATCAGGGTGGTTAAAAGAAATGGTTCGGGCTGGTCTTAGTTTTGGGAATCCCAGCAACACCTCCAAACTGCTCCGCGACCTTGAGCTAGTTAAATTCTCTCTGGGTCATAATTTCCCAGTCCATTCCCTAAGGGTTATGAGCAAATTAAATGTTTAACATTGATATTTAATGAAGGTACTGACGAGTATTGTGTAGTCAGCTTACCTTGTCTCTCTTCTCACTGTGGGCTCCCTCTACCTCCTCCCCCAGACCTCCGTTGGCACAGACAGGCTCACAACAGGCCTTGGCCTGCTCTGGGCTCAGGGGAGAGGGCTCTCGGCATTTACCAGAGTGAACCGTCCCCTGGTCTGGAGCCAATGATGGTCCCTGGTACACAGTAAGGGCCCCCCAGGTGGAAGTTACAGCTATTATTTTGGGCACAGTGCCTCATTCAGAAAGTGGATGAGTCTAATTACAGGAAATTTATGAATAATGTGATCTTTTTATTCCTGAAACTGACTTTCAGACACCTGCTCCATTCAGAAAGAAAAGAGTAGGTTTAAATTGAAAAATGCTTCTTCTGCATCCCTAATCACTACCTCATTGAAGTTTGGTACAAAACGTCACCTGTGAGGAAGCCATCAGAGTGGCAGAAAAGTTCCTGGAAGGAAGGAGCCAGGGCCCCAGCTCCGCTGACCTGGCTGGGACAGACCAGACCCAGGGACAAGGTCAATCATGTGTGGCCACAGGTTGATAGAAAATGTCACAGCCCTAAGTGACACCCTGTGAAAAATGTATAGTCACACGAAAATCCATATGTTGACATGTTGGGGGAGGAAAATGGCAGGTAAATGATGTGGCCAAAGGATGTGAGGAGAGGGTACCCAGGAAGGGGGAGTTGCCTAGAAAGAAAGCACCAGCACTGCCAAAGAGCTAAAGCTGATCCCACAAAATGCACAACATGGGGAGACAGGGGCAACCCACTGTCTAGTTCCCCTTCTGTCTCTCCTGGGCAAAAACTATTTTTCTTTCAATATATTTTTCCTACTATAAAAACAGAAAAATGGTGAGCAGGGAGGCTGGGCAAAGGAGGAGTAGCAGCATATGGGATGGGTTCATACAAGTTAGAGACTCTTGTTCCCTGGTCAGAATGGGAATCCTTAGGAAAATTTTATCTGATGGAATCAAAAACTTCTTAAAAGGGCTCTAATCCTTTTGAGCAAGTGGAGCTTATCCCAGAAATAAAGCTTTGGCTTACTATCTAAACCCCAGTCATAGCTGAGCGTACCAGCACACATTTGTTATCCCAGCACTCTGGGAGGCTGAGGCAGGAAGATCAAAAGTTTGAGTAGGCAATTTAGAGATTCAGCAAGATCCTGTCTCAAAACAAAACACTTATGAAAAGAGCTAGGAATGTAGCTCAGAGCAAAGGCCCTGGATTCAATTCCCGCAAGCACAATGAAATGAAATGAAATAAAAGCCAATCGATGAGAATTGCCATATTAACAAAGTGGAAAAGAAAAACCTGATCATCTTAGTAAATACGTATATAACACCCAGATGACATTCATGACAAAAATTGCCCCCAACAAACTGAGATACAGGGATTTTTTTGTGACATACTGAATGTTTTCTTTCAAAGGTCAGGAATGAGAAAAGGATACCTTTATATTGCTTCTTCTCAACATTGTACCGAAGATTCTGATCAGTGTAATGGGGCAAGAAAAATCCATTTATAGATTGAAAAGGAAAAAATAAAACTCCTCTATTCCCACATGACTTAAACATCTATGTAGAAATCCTACAGAGCTTACAAGAAACAACTTGTAAAAATAAAGGATTTTAACAAGGGTACAAGGCCAGTACACAAGAAACAGTTGTATTTCTGTATAGTAGATATGTAGTAATTACATGTGTAAATACTAGAAAAAGAATCTTTGGAAATTTGTATTTTGAAAGTAATTGGACACGGCATGATGGCACACACCTATAATCCCAGCAGTCTGAGAGGCAGAGGCAGAGGGATCACAAGGCTGAGCCCAGCCTGGGCAATGTAGAGAGATTCTTTTTGAAAAAAAAAAATGTTTTTTAATTTTAAAAAGGACCAAGAATAAATCTCAATGTGAAGTCCCTGGGTTCAATTACAAATGTGAAATATTTAATAAATTTGTCAAAGTTATTCAAAACCTAGACATTGAAAATTACAAAATATTGCTAAGGGAAATTAAGAGCTAAATGATGGAGAAGTTGCCCAAGTTCATGGAACAGAAGCTATATTGTCATATGTCAGTTTTCCTCAAGTTCAACTTTGAGTTCATGTAATTGCAAATCAAATGCAGCAAGGTTTTTGTATAAAAAATTGACAAATCGGTTCCGAAATGTATATATAAATGTGAAAGGGTGCTTATTAGGCAAAATAACTGAAAAATAATGAGCTCAGAAGATATACACTACTTGGTTTTAAAACTTTATATGAGGCAAAAGTAAACAGGAAAATATATTATTGGCATAAACCCAGACAAATGAAACAGAACGGAGTCCAGTAAGACCCACACCTCTCAGGTCAACTGAGTTTTGGCAGACATGGAAGGACATTCATCTTCACAAATGGTGCTGCACTGACTGTACGAAGACCAAATAGCGGGGCCTCTTTTCTTGTACTTTTTACAAAACTCATTTTAAAAGATTTATAACCCTAAATGTGAGAAAACTCTAAAACATCTAGAAGAAAATATGAGAGATAGCCTTAAACTTTGGTTGACAAAGACTCCTTAAATACAAACATTTCAAATTATAAAAGAAAAAAAATCAATATATTTAGATTAAAATCATAAAGATGTGTTCTTCAAAGTAATTTGATAAGAAAATGAAAAATCAAGACATAGACTAGGAGGAAACATTTGAAGAATGTTTTACCAACACAGTGATGATCAACGACAACTTGGTGGATATACTAAAAGCCACAGAACTACACATTCTAAAAGCATGAAATGTAAAGTATATGAATTATATCTCAATAAAGCTTTAACCACAAACCACATATACTGAACAAGACACTTGTATCTAGACTGTATAAAAGGCTTTGCAGCTCAATAAAGAGGATAAACTCAATTTTTGTTTGTTTTTTGAGACATGACCTCATTGTGGAGTGCAGATGGCCTTTAATTCACTATGTTGCCCAAGCTGTCCTCAAACTCATGGCAGTTCTCCTGCCTCAGCCTCCCCAGTGTTGGAATTAGAGGTGTGTACCACCACACCTAGTAAGTAAAAGATTCAAGAAGATATATGGATGGCAAATGAGCACCTGAGACACTGCTTGAGACGCCTGCTCATTGGAGACATGCAAATTAAGGCTACAAGGAGCACCGCCACCACGGAGGGGCTGGAATTTGTGTTCCATTGTGCGGCCCCGGGCAGCACAGTCAGTGTGGTTCATGAGCGCCCAATGTTTGTTGAAGAGGTTCACCTGCCTCTCTTCACCTTCCACTTCCATCCTGGCAGCCCAGAAAGCCACCTCCCACGCTCAGGAGTTCACAACCCTCCTGGGCCAGGCAATGTCTGGGGCCTGGACCAGGAGGGGGAATAAAAAAAAGACAACGCTGGTGAGTGGCAGCAGCGGGCCTGGATGCCCGGATGGGGGCATCAGGAGGAGGCTGGTTCCACCCGGGCTGCTGTAATAGAACATGTTTGATTAGGTAATTTACAAACAGCACAAATTCATTGTTCCTAATTCTGGAGACAGGGAAGTCCAGGACCAAGGCAGCGGTGGATCTGGTCTTTCCAAAGAAGGCCTCTTCTCCACGGTGGCGCGTTTTTGCTGCATCCACACAGGGCAGGAGAGCAGCGGCCAGCGTGTTTTATAAGGGCGCTAACCCCATCTGTGAAGGTGGAGCCCTCGTGACTCGGTTTCCTTCTCCAAAGCCCTGCTTCTTATTACCACATCGAGGAATTAGTTTCCCACACCTATATTTGGGGGAAAGACCAGCATTTAGAGCACAGCGGGGGCCTCAGAAGGATGACACAGAATGAGCAGGAAGCATCAGGGAGGGTCTGGGTGGGCACAGGTACTGAGGAGGAGTACCGGTCATGGCAGGTGTGTGAAGAGACACCAGCTTCCGCTTTGCAGAGGTGCGTTTAGTGGTTCAGTGCCCCTGACCAGGTCCAGTGGTCTTCATGGGGGTGTGAGGGTCAGAGAGCCCTGGACCTGAGCAGACAGCTTGGCAGTCAGCAGAGGGGAAAGTCTAGGGGCCCTGAGAGACAGTGCCTCGGGCAGGGGAAAGAGGACAGAGGTGTGGGGCACTTCTGCTAAGGCTGAGCCAGACTCTGGAAATGGAAAGTGAAATTGAGGGGGCTGTTTCCCTGCCAGCTCCTTCCTGGCTGTGACTAGATGGCATAAGGAAGACGTGTGTGTGTGTGTGTGTGTGTGTGTGTGTGTGTGTGTGCGCGCGCGCGTGCTCTGGCCCCAAACAGGCCTCAGAGAGGTGCCAGACAGAAAGGCCCTCTCCGAATAGCCACCAGCCTGGTCCCCCAATGTCCCGGTCTGAGTTGTGTTTTTAAAGAATTTAGGCCAAATCCTATCTGTAGTCCACCAGCCTTGTGCCCACTCTCCTCACGCACACATGCTCCCGGCCAGCAGTTTCTGAGCTCCCCTCTCCAGCCATCCACGGGCACGGGGTACACCAGGCAGCGAGCCAGACGAAGCCCCTGCCCCGCAGGCCTTAAGGACTAGGGCAGGCAGGCTAAAAAAGGACTGGCAATGACTGGCACCAGCATCGCCACACCCTTTCCTTCTCTGTTCCCAGCCTCCATCCTCTCTGCCATGGTGCTCAGCACTGGCCCCGAGCCCTCGTCCCCTCTCCGTGGCATGGCCTCCCCACCCTTACGACCAAGTTGCTTGCTCAGGCCTCTCCCCCTCACATACACAGCAGCTCAGGGACAAGAGCTGGGGTCCCCAGGGGCGCCAAACTGCACACGTGCAAAGTGGACCCTGGTTCTCTCCACTCAGCCACAGCCCACACCTAGCACCCGCTACTGCCACCGCCGGGCCCCTTTGCTCTTCCTGCTGCCCCTCAGCCTCACGGAGATTCTTCTCGGGTCTGTCCACTTGGCCTCCCAAGTGTCTGTCCGACTTCAGTCTGACTGGTTCACTCTTCCCAGCTGTCTCCCTTTGACCGGAAGCGTCCGTAGCATTCGGCAGACAGGACACAAATTGCCTTCAGGAAAAGACTTTATGGGCTCGTGCAACTGAAAGTTTCAGTCTCATCCAGGCGCGCTGGATGCAGGCAGTGGTGCTCGCGGAGCTCGTCCCCCTCGGTGGTGCGCGCGCTTGTTTCCTTGCGGCGCCCGTGAGCGCACTGTCTCCAGGGGCAGATTCAGCCTCTCCGTGTGAAGGTCAGCAGGACAAGAGACGCTTCCCTCCCCTCAGGATCTCATCAATATCCAGGAATTGTGTTTCTTCGGGGCACAGTTGAGTCAGGGAGCATTCCTGGTCCTGTGCTCTATCCCCATGGAGGCCACACGCACAAGCAGGGGAGGCCCCCATGCAGAACCCACACACTGCCACAAAACATGTCTCGGAGATGGGTAGGGAATGGGAAGATCTGGAAAGGTGGCTGAGCAAAAGCAGCGGTGACGACAGTCACTTACACCGCAGTTTCTGTTTTGGCCCGACTGTCACACTGCACAACCACTGTCACACTCAATTGCCATCGCACATGTCTTTTGGTAGGTGAGGGAATAACCGAGTTGCTCACAGTACCAAATGACGTATCTGCACTGTGCTGTCCTGACCGAGGCTGCCCACTAGTCCCTGAAATAACGAGAGGACCTGCCTTCCAAGCCGTTGGAACTAACCTTGACCCACACGGGGCTGTACCTGATGCCTGGCCTCGGATCAGACCCAGACCTGCCCAGGCTGCAGGGAGGGGTGTCACTGGGGCAGCCCAGGGTTCTGACACCCCTCCTGCCCCCTGAGCACTGCTTCAAACCAGCATCTCTCTAGCTCCAAGCCCAAGACTGCCCCCCTGTTTGATAAATGCCAGTCACATTGGATAAAGTTTCTCCGGACCAGGACTTTTCAAACACCTCTCCAAAGCCCAGAGCCCAGTCAAAAGTGTGGGGTGCAGAAGCGTGTCCAACCCCTGCTTACCGATGACATCTGACCCGGCTGATGGGCGGCTGTTGGGAAGAAATGAGGGAACCCTCCTCCTGAGTACAACAAAAAGGACTGAATTCCTGTGGCCCAGTCCGAGGAAGTCATCTGTCCTGGAGTGCCCCCTTCTGGCCACAGCCTCAAATGGCGCCCCCAGCGCTCAGGTCCTGGCTGAATGGACAGAAGCTCAGAGGACAGGAAGGGCACTTCCAGGGCCACCAGACAGTCATCTCAGGCATAGGCAGGTGGCAGCCAGGGCAGAGGCTACACACTCCTCTGTCCACAGAAGTGGGTCAGTAAAGTTTCTCTTCCTCTCCTGAGGCAGACAGGGTGGAAAGAGTGTAGCACACATTGCTTGCTGGTGAGCTGGAGTTGAAGTGCCTGTTGACCTCAGTGGGTTGCCTGAGTCGGATCATTATAGAACCTGGGAAGAATTTACCAGGTGCTGCCCACCTAGGGCCTGGCACATAGATGGGGTTGGGGGTGGGTGGGTGGAGGAAGCACAGTCCTTGAACATGGGGCCAGGAAGGCACCGCCCAGGACATGTGTGGTGCTGTGACCTGGTGACTGTCCTGGACCCACTCACTCCCATGGGAGTGTGCTCCCCACTGGTGCTGAGCCTTTTGGGGCTCCTGAGGGGATCCTTCCCACATGAACAAGGACGGAGGGACAGGATCCAGCCACAGTACGGTCAGGGACTGCCACCCTGAGATTTCAACCTGTTATGGTGAAGAACAAGTCACACCACCAGCACTCCACAAAGGATAGAACATTTCTATTATCCCAAAATGTTTCCTTGACTCTGAGGTCTCCTTTCCCCCAGGCCCCGCAGGTCTATCACTGCTGTTCTGCCCATTTCAGTTGTGGTTTTTTTGTTTTGTTTTGTTTTGTTTCTTGAGACAGGGTCTTGCTTTGTAGCTCAGCCTGGCCCTAAGCTCAGCCTGGATCACAGCGATCCTTTTGTCTCTGTCTCCTGAGTGCCAGGATTACAGGCGTGAGCCACCACGCCCGGAAATATGGTAAGTGGTACTGATTGCTGGTGGAGTGAGTCTCCATGCCCAGCATTGTTGTATGTGGTTACAGGACCAAATCTGGGCCCTTGTACTTGCAAGGGAGGCGCCAGAACCACTGAGCTAAATCCCCAGCCCTCCATTTCAGTTTTGTAGAAATGGAATCACACAGCACAGAGCTTTTGCAATTGGCATTTTGAGGGTTTTTTCTTCACCTGAAGTTCAGGGGTTAGGACTCGAGGCCTTCATACTAAGTTATCTCCTCAGTCTTTAAATATACTTTACTTGGAGACAAGGTCACTAAGCCACATAATTGCCCAGGTTGGGGTGCAACTTGCTATCCTCCTGCCTCAGCCTCAGAGTTCTGGGATGACAGGCATGCACCTCCATGCCCAGCTGTGATAGTTTCTTCCCCACAGCACAGCACTCTGAAATGCAGCGATGCTGTCCAGGACAGGCCAGCCCTTGACTCCTGTTTACTGCTGGGCAGTACGGTCGTAAGGACCACAGTCCCACCCTCAGGGGAGGACCATCAGAGCTGCTAACAAACTGCATGGGTAATGGTTCTGGGAGAAGAGGTGGCAGGGGTCCCTTCCAGGGAGCTGGGCAGGCAGACCGGGATGTCTGCTGAGTCCTGAACCCTGAGCTCCCACTTGTCTGGGCAGGAAGGCCTTTGCCCCATGGGAGTTGATGCCACAGGGCTGCTACCAAGTGGCCCTGTGGCAGTAAACATGTGCCTGGCAACCAGCACCTTCCACAAGAGCCTTCTGTCTCGTGCCTCCATGCTGCGGTGAGAGAGATTCTCACAGTTCTCCAAGACTCGTGGGCAAATCTAGCAGCTGGAGACCCGAATTCAAGTCCCAGTCTGGACTACCAGAGGACCCCAGCCTAACTGTTTGGCCATTGAGCCTCTGCACTCATGTGGAAAGCGTAGGGTCACCTAGATGTCCTGTGTCATGGGCGTCAACTCGTGACCTGCTTGGTCAGGGAGCCATGAGCTTGCACCGAGCATGGCTAAGATGGTTATGCATCAGTAGATGTCCTAGGCCTGAATCCTCCTAAAGGTTAGGGAGCCCTCATCTTCAGAGTCAAAGTTTCAGACTGACCCTCCATTAAGAAGGAAGTCCTTGTGTTGGTCCTTCCAGCCTGTACCTCAGCTCACTTCCTTTTCCCACACTGTAGGATAATCTTGAGCAAGTGACTGACACCTCTCTGCCTCAGTTTCCTCACTTGTAGGGGAGGGATCATAATAGCATCAGCCCTTATAGGGCTCTTAGGGTTGTTGCAGGATCATACAAGATGCACAGGGAAGAGAGAAAGACTCAAACCCTGCCCAGCGCAGGCAGGCCCTCAATATAAATGTGCTGCCATGATGGTGGTGGTGGTGATGGGTTTGTTCTGTGACACTGACTGAAACCACTACAGGGACAAAAGACAAGGGCACTCCCATGCCTTAACTCAGGACCTGTGACCCAGTTCAAGGGATGATATGTGTGCTGTTCCTGACCACCAGGTATGAGCTGCTTTTGTCCACGATGCAGCTTCTGCATTGGGGCTAGCTGACTATGGACTGAACCCACAGAACTGTGAGTCGGAACAAACCTCCCCTCTTCTTTAATGCAAGGACTCTGGGCATTCTGTCCCAGTGACAGCAAAGTGACTGGTGGCAAGCCCACAGGAACTCTTTCATATATTCAAAAGTGAAAAATTCAACAAACAAAAGTAGTCCTGAGTATTTTGCTCCCTCGTTATCATGGTTTCCTTTGTCCTGGGCCAGCACAGTGGCTTCCTTTCTTTTCATATGCATATCTGAATCTCCTTTCAGATGTATTTTTATAATACTGTTTATTGTTACCTTCTGCTTTCAAAACATATACTCAGCACTTTTCAAAGGAATATAATTTATTTGCTTTTGAGTGAAGGCCTTGCTCCCATGGGAATCCAAGAAAAGACTCTGTGACGTCAATCTCTGAGGACTGAGGTGAGATTGTGACTGAGCTCAGTGTGCTAGACCCGAGAACAACCCACCTGCAGAACGACCTCCTTCCTCTCGGGTCCCTCGGGCTGCTGGGTCAGCCCAGTCTGCAGGATTCTTTCCTTGTTAGTATCATCTACAGAGGCTCTGTTTTTTGTGAGCACCCCAGCATGCTTCCTCAAATTTCCTCTCGTCTGCCACAGCCCGTGTCTGGGGTTCTGAACCCCAGAGCAGTTACCCCACTGGGAAGTGAAGATGGAGGCAAACGAGGGCCTGGGAGAGCTCTGGATTCTGGATCCTCGGTCACCAAGTGAGGCTCTGAGTGCTCATTGCATCTCACTGCTGCTGTGTAGTGTCTACCTGTGCCTTGACCCCTTGCGCCAAAGCTCAGCTACATGAATAGATTTCTTAGTGCGGAACCTTCTTCCAGCCTGCTGGGCACCCAGAGTGGTGTTCTGACAGGCACATGCCCTCTAGAATCCATCACCACCATCAAGAGAGTGATGTGTCTATCAGGCGCCAAGACTGCCTCGTGGTCCCCCTCGGGGCTCCTTCTCCCCACAGCCACGGCTTTCTGTCACTGTGCTACAGAGTGGTGTGTGGACCTGGTCTTTTCTGGTTGCTTTCGCCCAGAATAGCTACTGTGAGAATTACTCCTGGTGTTGTGTACATCTGTCCATCTCTTGGACTCTTCCTCGAATACCTGTCATGAGCCATCTTGGTCACTTTCTCATCACTGACACACTACTCAACTGAGACAGGAGGTGGAGGGGTTTTCTGGGGCTGAACTGTGCCTCAGCAACAGCCCTGCTGAGGCCCTGGCCCGGTGCCTGTGACAATGGCCTGGATCTGCTCAAGTCAAGGGAGGACAGCCAGGAACAAGGTGATGTAGACCCAGGCGTGTCCACAAGGGAGCGTCATGTTGCCTGGGTGCACACACTGGAGAAAGCTTTCCAGAGAGACAGAAGGAGCGATGCCTGTACAAGCCAAGGAAGACAGCAGCCAACAGAAGCGGAGATGCGAGGAAGGAGTTTAAACCCACCCAGGCAGAAGTCTGAGGGATTTTGGAGGGAGGAGAAGACACACCCGCTTTGAGCCCAGGGGAGGGGCCTGGGAGCCACCAGCCCCACAGACACCTCGGTCTGGGACTCTGGTCTCCAGGGCTGAGGGGAAATATGCTTTGGCTTTTCTAGTTGCCTGCCATGGAGTGGAACCATATTCCTGAGAACAAGAGATGAGCAAAGATAGTTAGGGGTTTTTTTTGTTTTGATTATTTTGATTTGTTTTGTTTTGTTGTTTGTTTGTTTTTTTAGGTTTTTTTGAGACAGGGTCTCACTTTGTGGTTCAGGCTGGCCCTGAGCTCAGCCTCCAACTCACATCACAGCAATCCTCCTGCTTCTGCCTTCCAAGTGCTGGGATTACAGGCGTGAGCCACCACGCCCGGCACTGTGGTATGTGGTACTGGTTGCTGCTGGGCGTGAGTCTCCACACCCAGTATTGTATGTGGTTACCGGGAATCCAACCCGGGTCCTTGTGCTTGCAAGACAGGTGCAGGAACCACTGAGCTAACTCCCCGGCCCCTATTTTGCTTTATTTTTAACAGATAAAATAAACCCCTGCACAGGTCGCTCAGCTATTTGGAGGTCCAACCGAAGCCAGAGTCCATGGTCCCGAGGCAGACAGCCCTCCATATCTTCAACCCAAGTCCTCCTGCCTTCTTATGCGATCTAAATGGGTCACTCAAGTAGTTACGTTGTCATCTGGAATGCGCTGCAGTTTTTCCAAATTTTAAGTGTTTCAGCATCTTATATATTATAGCAGAATCTAGTTCATATCATTGTTAATGAAACTGCTTTAACAGAGAGTTTTTATTATAAAAATAAATTTCAGTAATCACTGCTCAACCAGACACTGTGCAATTAAAAATAAAATTGCACAGTAAAGACAAATGCAATTGAAAATAAGCTAAGTTGTTCTCTCTACTCTGCCTTCCTCTCACCGAGCCTCCACAAAATTGCCACTGGATTTCAGTGGTACTGCTGTGAGTCTAATACTACTCTATTCCCCAAATAAAGGGACAATTTCATATTTTTAGCTCAGGACTGATTCCCTTACAGATAGTCACCTGTCCTTTTAATGCTTAACAACCAGCTTCCTTAAGCATCAGCCTCTTGAAGCTGGCCACAGTGGCACACATCTGTAAATCTCAACATTGTGGGAGGCTGAGGCAGGAGGATTGCAAGTTCAAGCTAACCCTGGAAAACAATCAGACCTTGTCTCAGAATTTTTAAAAATGTATAAAAGGGCTGGGGACATAGTTTAAGGCAAACATCCTGGGTTCAAAGTAATGAAAAAAGAAATCAACCACCTGAATCTCTCTCTGCTTAATGAAACTGCAGATTTCTGTCTTATCACTAGGAGCACAATCCCACCAGCAGGGCCATCCTCTTCCTCTCATCTTATTCTCTCACCTCCAAAGGCCCCATCTCCAAACTCCATCAGGCTTGGAGCCAGGGCTGGTTTTTCTGTTTTGTTTTGCTTTTGTTTTTTAAAGACAGGGTCTCCAGCCCAGATTTAGCTCAGTGGCACTGCCCCTGCCTCACAGGCATTAAGGTCCTGAATTCAATTCCCAGTACTGGGAGAAAAAAACAAAACAAAACAGATACGGTCTCATTGTGATTCAGGTTGGTCTTGAACTCACTGCAGTCTTCCTGCCTCAGCCTCCTGAGTGCTGTGATTATAGGTGAGCGCTACCACACCCAGCAGGGCACCAGGACTTTAATAAAGAAAACCTGAAGTACAGTTGGATCTATGACCAAAGTATCTGGCTGGCAAATCCGCACAGACCTGGTGGAGTCACATTAGCAGGAATAGTTCTTCCTCTGTGTCTACCATGAAAAACTGTCCATAAAGCAAGGTCCCCTCGGGTGCTGATGAGGACTGCTGGGCTGGGACAAGCGGTGTTCCGATCCCATCACCTTAAAATGAACAGAAGGGTTGTGCTGCCACAATTCTGCCACTGCTCTGCAGAGGGTGGGAGCCCCCTGGCTCTTTGATAACGTCTTCTTGATTGCTGCTCTATTAAATCATCAGTCCTGTAACCTTTCTGCAGCTCATGGGTAAAAGAGCTTTTGAAAGAGCAAAGAAATTGGGCAAATGCCTCTGATCAGAAGTGTGGATAATGCACATTCCGTAGATTCTCTTCCGTGGGTTTTTCTATACATATTGACACAGCTAATCTTTGCTTCAGCAGCATGTACATAAATATTATCCCACATGGCTGGCAAATGTGTCTTTTAAGAAAATCCCCTGCCAAATCCAATATTTCCCATGTGAGCTGATACACTGTGGGCACAAGGTATTTATAGAGCAATAATAATATATGAAAACTCTGAAATCTAAAGTCTCTGCTTGCCTGCAGATTTTATCTAGGAGGCTGCATTTTGTAGACATAAGCTCTTGCCAGCCATTTGCAATGATTGCTGGGATGTTAGCACATACCTGGGTTCAGAAAATGGCGGCATTGAACACTGCTGCCTCTGAACCCTTCAGAAGGAAAGTCACCATCTTGTGGATGGGAATCATTGGCCTAATTTGCCCTCAAATATTGGCCTTTTGCCCTTCAATACATTTTTTTAATACTGGAGACTGAATGCAGAGTCTTCATATTGGGCTACATCCCAGACTTTTTAATCTTTTTAATTTTAATAAAGGGTCTCACCAAGTTACCCATGGCCTCAAACTTGTAATCCTCTTTCCTCAGCTTCCTATACTGCTAAGACTATGTACATGTGCCACCACAGCTGGCTAAAATTAGATGTCTGGTGTATTTTCCGTAATTACCTCAGAAGAACCACAGGCCTCCTACCAGGGAAAATTGGAGAGTCAAAGAATCTCAGAACCAGGTCAGCGAGCTGGGCCTGAATTAAGTTACCGATATAACCAAACTCTCTAGTTTTTTCTCAAGCAACGAAGAGAAGTAGGGATTACATCTTTTTGTTTTGACACCAGTGCTCAGTCTGTTTTGTTTGTAATACTGTGTGTTGGACTCAGCCCTGTTCAGTTTAATCTAATACATGTTACTAAGAAGCACGCTGGACAATAGCTCCCCTTGTCAGGTGTCTACTCTGGCAGGTCCCTCACCAGGTCCAGGTGTGTTGCCTCGTTTAATTTTTACCACAACCGTACGAGGTAGGCATGATCATCCCTACTTCACACACAGGGAAACTAAGGCCCAGAGTGCCTGGAGTCTTACCCAAAAGCTCATAAGGTCAAGACGGGGTTTGAACTTGCAACTGCTTGATCCTGCAGCCCCAGCTCCTGCCCTCAGAGTTGGGAAGGAGTAGACGATGGGCTTGGAGACACGAGCAGGAAGGCTCTTCACTGGCCAGGCTGAGGTGTGCCCACTGCCCATACACTGCAGCTTGTCCTCCGCAGGTGGCATCATTGGGGGCCTGGGCCTGTCATAGGGCAGCACTCTGGCTATGTGGGAGACTGACATGCGAACAGCACCACCTTTTGTGACCCAAGTTCAGAAGAGGGACATCAGAGGTTCAGCATCAACTGTCGGGAGGTGGGCGAGCAGGAGCTGACCGGGAAGGGCGGGACTCAGCCAGCTGGAGAGAGGCTGGGAGGGGAGACAAGCTCGTGGGCAGAGGCGACCTTGTGTCCAGGAGCGGGTCAGGGAAGCAAGGGGTGCAGGGCGTGGACTTGAGCTAGTGCCCCTGGCAGAGGCCTGATCTGAGGAGTCCTGGGGTGACTGCTGAGTCAGGAGGGTAGGGCAGCGCTAAGGGCGGTGGCTGGAGAGGGCATCTGACCTTGGGCAGATGACCCGCTCAGTGTGGAGAAGGACACAGGAAAGGGGTCAGGTAGAGCAGAGTCAAGGTGACTGTGCCCCGAACCAGGGTCATGGGCAGCAGGAAGAAGAGAAAGAACATCCTATTCAGATAAAAGAATGTGCAGACCAGAGGGAGAAGAGTCAAGGAGGACTTGGGCTTCAAGCCAAGACGGAGGGTGATTGCAGGGGCCTGTAGTTTAGCCCGGTGACACGGAGGTGGGAATGGCTGAGCAGTGGCAGAAATTTTCTAGGGACAGCAGGACCAAAGAGGAGGGAAGATGTGGATGGGGAGGCAGGGGCTCCTGGGGCTGGGCCCCACAGGGTCTGCAGTGCCCCAGGTGATGCTGTGGGCACAGCTGGGCAGGGTGGGGTGTGAGGGGGAGCAGCATCCTCTGCAGGACAGAAGTAGGGGCCAAAGTCACCTGCTCGGGGAATGGGCAGGAGCTTTAGAAGAGCAGAGGGCCGAGTGGAGACTGAGTGGAACAGGGAGGTGACCGTTCTGCACCACCCAGTGGCACTGGAGACCCAGCAGCACTCAGCAGTGGGTGCCAGGGAGGAGGGGCGACAGCTTGTCCTGGGTTGATTACACAGAGGGTGAGGAGGGACTGCGGCACGGAGGTGGGTCCCCAGTCTGAAGGGCTGCCTCAGGACAGCACAGCCCCCACTCAGCTGGGCCAGTGGGCTTGGGAGGGTGCCCTGGCCCAGGCTGCTGTCTTCCTTCCAGGACCAGAGCCTCTCAGCAGGGCTTCCTGGGGCACAACAGAGGAGTGCGGGATGTCAGTCACAGCTCTTCAGGGACCTGCCCTCCCTAGCTGTGACCAGTGTGGTCGCTATAGTTTCTCTGGCTCTTTCAAGTTATTGAGGCCACTGTGAAAGGGTCACAGGCAAAGAAGGGGATTTTAAGGGGAGTGACCATGCAAGAGGTGCGAGCTCTGTCATGGAGCCGGCTAAGTCACCGTCCAGGGAGCCGGGCCGGGCCTGGCCGGAAGTTCCCACTCGCCCTCCTTAGCAATTGTGAAGTCAGGGAACAGATTCCCTGTGTCTGGTGCTAGTAAAGTCTCATAAAGGCCACAGGGTAGCCTTGTCAGTGAGCCAAGTCCAATGAACAGGACACCAGGTGTGTGACAGGTGCCACCTCCGTGTCACGTGCCTGCATTTAAAGGTGAGTGCTGCTCCTGCCTCCCCGAGGGAGAGGGAGTCCACAGGGTATGTGACTCAGGTGCTAGGCGGCCTCGGGCCTAGACACGTGGCCACCCTTAAGGGACTTAGAGCAATCTTTGCGAGGTTTTGGGGGACTGCTTTGATGAGGTGTAGGCCTTTGGGAAAAGTTAGTACACAGAAAAGCAGCATAAGAACAACCTCCTGCTGCTGAAATCCACCCCGCAGACGCCCATGCTGTGACCCACGCACATCTGTCACTTGGCTGCTGACAAGGTGACTGGCAGATCCCCCAGGAGGGAGAGGAAGGCCAGTGCAAGGGACGTGCACTGTGCACTATCACCATGTCAGTGGGACACTCCTTCCTAACACAGCCTGGCAGGTGCTTTCGCTAAGGGGCAGGAGGAAGATAAGGCTCTGTACGAAGCGCAGAGTCATCTACGTGGCAGGAGGTTGCAGTGGTGTCTATAGGTGGCTGGAGGCGCAGTGGCCGCTCCTTCAGAAAGGGCCCAGCTGGTGGGAGCCCTTCAGTCACACTGACTTAGGAAGGGCATTGTGAGGCCTCTCTCTTTTTCCCATCACTCGTGCAGTTCTAAATCTAAAATTAGTTTCCCTTTAATACAGATTTATTTTCCAGTGACCAGCCCGTTTCCATCCTAAAACTTTATTCAGAGTTGAGTTTAAGTAGTTTGCCAGGTATCGCTTGTCCCAGCTTTAGGCTACAAAAGAGCTGGCGCCCTCCAGACCGCTGTTTTCGCTTTTCAAAGGATGGTTTCTTGTCTGGACTTCGCTTTGCAGCCGTAGCCACTGTAACTGAAGTTGATGATTATGTCTTGCTGGGAATCAGGCTGTGCAGGAGGTGAGCTCAGGCGGTGAGTGCGGGCGGATACGCGCAGCTCCTGCCTGGTGGATTCTGAATCCGACTTCCAGAGGGGCTGGGGGCCTGAAGGAGCCCCCATGCTGGGGGTGGCAGGGGTGCTCACTCGGATTAACTTGACGCAAAAAAGACCCTTTCCAGTATACAAGTGGAGATACTCAGGAATCTAAAGGCGATAAGAGGAAATAACTAATGAAAGGGCAAGGGGGATTTAAAAAAAAAGACCTCACCTGTAGTAAGGCTTTGTTTATAAACATGCTCATGAAAGGATCGTGAGCCTTTCCGTGACTGCGGCCCGGGCCTGAGTGGCTGACCTTCGGATCTCATTTTCTAACCAGCCGATGTCGATCAGGGGCCACTGAATGCCATTTTATAAAAAACAACTAAAAAACTCCCATAATGCCTCGGTCTATTGCTGTGCATGGTGCAACTGCTGATGGATAAGACACAGTTTGTATTAGAAGTGTAAAGGCCAATAGGCGTCTATCAAGTTGTGATGTGGATCCTGGAAGGGATCCCACTGAGGACAGTTGTTAACATACAGTGGAGGAGCTCATCACGTAGAATTAGGCATGGTGTTGGCCCTTCCTGCATCTCTGCTATGAACCACGTGCTCTTGATAATCAAGGTGAAGACAGGCTTGCACAGAGATGGGCGTGGCCAGCGGACGCGGGCATGGAGCCTGAATCAGCTGGCTGGGAATCAGCCAGGTGCAGAAGGACTGATGGTGGAGCAGGATGAGGTAGGCTGAGAGCAGGTCCACCGACGGGGAGCTTTCCGTGAAGCACCCAGAGCCCCTGAAGGCAGGAGACGCCTCTGTTTGAACCCTCTCGGCAAAGCTTCACTCACTCCTGGCTGTGTGAACCTGGGTGTGTGACTCAGTGTCTCTGTGCCCCCGTTTCTCATCTGTAAACAGGAGCCCATTCTTACAGGCTTGTCTTGAGGACTCTGGGAGTTAGTGCACGGCAGCAGCTGCACGGCTCTCAATAAGCGTCAGCTACCGGTACTCAGTGCAGCAGACACTTCACATCTCTCTGCCCACCACCTGAATCCCTCCCACTCATGCTGCCAGGGCTTCCCTGGCACAAAGGAGGCAAGGAGTGGACCAAGGTGCAGCCTGGGCTTCAATCCCAAAGGAGTGAAACTCAGGTGCCGGACAGAGTGAGAAGACTGGCAGAGCCACCGGCCTGGAGGGGAAGGAGCATCCGGGCCAGGGTGGGTGCGGCACAGCCCAGCCATCCTGGGTGACTCGCTGTGGCCTGGCCGGGGCCTCCATCGCTGCTATCAGAACAAAATCCTCTCTGGCCCTAGCCAGGGGTGGAGGGGCACCGGCTGCATCTCTAGTCATGTTCCTAGAGACCAGGGGAGCAGCCTGCCCTCTGGAATATTTTCATGCCCAGCCCCAAGGTGGGCATCCCCAGACATCAGAAGCATGTGACCCATCCCTCGGGGGTCGACTTTGCCTAAGAGCTTGGAGATGGCAGGGGCTGGAAAGCCAGGAGGTAGGGGGGCAAATATTCACCCAGGAACCCAAGCCACTGTCTTTGGGGTCTTAAACATCTTCTCCCCCTATCTTCTGCCAGCAGCTTTCCTTGTTGGGAGCAGAAGCATTTCTTTGAACTAGGAGACACTGTTTATCAGCCATGAATTATTGCAGGGGGAGCGGAGGCAGGGACTATGACTCTTTGTTAGATTAATGAGATTCTAACACTTATTTTCAAAACCTTGCTACAGAGGGCGTTGCTAATAGCACCAGGCCCGCTAGGGGCAGAGCTCGCTCCTGTTCCTAGCCCTGATTCTCCGTGTGACACAAGAACAGGAGTCATTAATGCTCAACTTTTGCTGGGTTATGGTCATGCGCCCTGTAGCCCGTTTTCTAATCAACAAGCTCAATCCCACGTGCTTCTCTGCCTCGCCCTTGGATTTTAAATGGTTTTGCAAGAGTGGCCTTTCCAGTGAGTCATCTCTGCACCTTTGACAGCCGCTAGGGGAACGACTGTTCCTTGGTTTGAAACCAGGTGAATTTCAGCAAAGTTCACAGAGGGTGAAATTCTGTAACACAAATCCTGTTTTCTTGTTGATTGTATTGTCACAATGTGTCAGGGCAGGAACAGGTCACCTTGTGGTGCAAGGAGGGAGCCTGAGGGGCTGCGAGGGGCAGGCTTGGGGTTAAGGGATTGTAGGAGGGTCTTGGGCCTTTGGATGTACTAGACAAGTGCTCTAACACTGAGCTACACCGGGAGTCCTTTTTACTTTGTTATTTGTTTTGCACTTTGCTGTTTGTTTTTCTGAGACAGGGTCTTGCTTTTTGTAGTTCAGGCTGGCCCTGAGCTTAGTTTTGAACTCGGTTGTCCTCCTGCCTCTGCCTCCCGAATGCTGGGATTACAGGCATGAGCCACCATGCCCGGCATGCGTCCTTTTTATTTTGAGGCAGCATCTTGCTGTTATCCAGGCTGATCCTGAATTTTCAATCTTCCTATCGTGGCCTCCCGAATAGCTGGTTTTGCTGCTGATTGTGTACCGATTGTGCTCAGTTCATCCTAGAACAACCATGCAAAGGAAGCAGGCAAGTTTCATGGCTGAGCGAACTGAGTCTTGGAAACTTTCCAAAGCCTGAGCCAGCACTGGCACCCATATCTTGGGACTCCAAAACCTTTGTTTGGTCCCTGGTATGATGTTTGCAGGCAGCCGCACCAGCCAGGTTCCAGCCACACTAGGGCCCACACTAAGTCTGAAAAGACTGGAGTGAAGGTCTCCTGAGAACCAGGCAGCAGAGTCAGTGGGGCTGACGTGGAGGGAGGGGCGGAGTGGCAGCAGGCAGGCCAGGCTTGGGCTGGGATGAGGGACGTTATAAGGTGTGGGCGGTGTCCAGAGCTACCACTTGCTCTGGGCTGAGTCTCCGATGTGGCAGGTGAAGACCTGAGTCTTTTCTATGTCCCCCATGTTATGGGAGGAGGAAGCTGGAGTCCAGAGACAGGCGGTGGCAACAGACTGGACCCGTAATCGGTGACCAGACATGGGCAGAGGGGTAGAAATTAAAATGAGGAGAGTATTTCCCATACTACCTTCTCTCGGTTCTCAGGCTAAAGAACTCTCTCCCCTGACTGTCCTCACACAGCTGCCTTCAGGGCCCCTCCCACCTACCCCACCCGTCCGAGGGCATCTGTCCATCCTTCAGAGCTCGGCCCAGATGGAAGACCTCCAGGATGTCTGCCAACTACAAACATGGCGGAGTTGGGGCCCCACCAGCGAACACCTGCGCCTTCTGCTCAGACTCCAGGGCAGGGTAGTTAATTTGTCCCTCTCTCCTGTGGGACACCGAGCTCCTAGACAGCCCAGACTATTTCCAGGCCTGTGTCCCCGACCCGACACATAGTAAGCAGGAAGTCTGGTGGACAGATGCACCCATGAATAAATGGGTATGTGAACGGGTGAGCACCAAGTGCGGGAATCAGGATGTTATTATTCTCTTCCCTCTTCCAGCGACCGAGATGCCCTGTGAGAGTGAGCCACACTTGTCATTGTCTGGCTCACCCTGCGCTGTGTCTTGAGAAATACTTTCAAATTAAACCTTGTTTTTAAAAAAATGAATGAGCATCTCACTGGGAAGTCAGCAGGCTTGAAACACACACACTAAGCAGCAAAACAATGCTTCAAAGGAGACAAAAGGAAGGAAGAGGGGAAGCAAGTTCCAGGTCCACAGGCCTCTGGTGGCTATTTCTTACACATTCTTAAAGAGGAAGAATATCCCTAGCCCAGAAGTTGAGTTGCCCTGTCACAAGTGACCTCAAATTGTTCTTACTTCACCTCCTCCCATTAGCTCACAAGAGCAGCCAATGGGAAAGGGTTTGAAATTGGTACAGAACCTCAGACAGACAAGAGTATCATTATTCTGCCTGGATGATAAAATGTCGCCTTGAAGATCAAGTGCTGGCTTGGCAGGCTTGCCAAAAAAAAAAAAAGATGATTTGAATATTCAGTGTATTCCTTTCACTTACTGAGACCAACACTAATTAGTGAAACAAACATTTTCCAAAATATAAAATTAAAACCTCTGAATAAGCACAATTCTTTCCAGACACCGAGGCAGTGCGTGGAGATGAGAAGCCTAACCTTCCATGTGAAGCCATCTGTGATTTCCGAACAAGCACTTTTGCTAGCTGGAGGCGGTACTCTGTTGTGAAACGCTAAATTAAATACCAGTACATATTATTATGGCTTCAAAAAAGTAGTTACAGGCTTCACTAAGCACACTTTTATCACAAGAACACACAAATCTAAAGCCAAAGTAGTGCGATTTAATGTGCCAAAAATCTGCTCACCCCATACATTGTTAGAAAGAGCAGTAGAAAAGGAATCTGAAATTTGTTGCTGTTTCATTTGTTGGTAGCCAATATCTCCTATCTTCCTTGGCAAGGAAGCCATTTTTCTATGCTGTGTTTTGCACACAAAATCTGCATAGAATGATTTGCATACCAAAAACACGGTTGTAAAAGAAACAGTTTGCATAGAAGCCAGGGGGAGATGCGGCTGCCACTGTTGGCTTCTGTATACACAATACCCCCAGGCTACACACTTTGTTTTCCTGCATGCTGAATTCTCCATAAAAGGTTATGTACTTTATGATGCATTAAAAATTAAAGCAACTATATCCTATGTGTATCCAAAAACAACCATTAACGACAATAATGACCCAGCGTAAATCTTTCCTGCTAACAGTCTGTCAATTTTGTACTAAGAGGTTGGTAATGGTAATTGAAGGTGCTATAATATATTGAGCATTTATTTTATTTCTACATGTTTTAAACAATCTGCTGCTTATCCTCATAGTATGGCTTCAGGCTAAGAGCTCTGATTTCCCTCATTTTCCCCTTGAGGAAACTGAGGCATATCTGGCTAAGGCAATGTGCCAAAACCCTTTCCTGCCACCCTACCACCTCTGTCTTTGCCACACGCCATTGTCCATTCTACCAGTGTGGGAAGTGGGGAGTCATGCTGGGAGAGGTAGCCCACTTTGCTTTCCTGTGTGTGTGTGTGTGTGTGTGTGTGTGTGTATGTGTGTGTATGTGTGTGCATGCACGCATGTATGTGGGCGCCTGGCAGGAAGATGGCCACAATGCCAAGGCTCAGTGAAGGTCCCCAACAAGGTGGGTCAGGCACAGGTAGTGGGTGAATGGGCCACTCTGTGATGTGGGTCATAGGAGAGATGGGCTGGTGCCACTCAGAGGCTGCCTACTGCACGTGGTAGCTGACTGCAGTGGGCCACTCCCACTCTGGGCCCGTACGCTATCACCAACTCCTGCCAGCCCAGCTGTATTCTTGGGAACACAGAATAGCTTGTGTGGGCTTAATTATAATGCTACTTACAGAGACTTTATCAGCAGCAAGTCAGTTGCTTTATGCTTACGAGAAAAAATGGTAGCAGCTCCTGCAAATTGGTTCCTCTGATGAAGCCTTTTGCATTTTTCTTGTCTGCAGCATTTGAAAAAAATTCACCATTTCTGAGAAGTAAAGAGGAGGAAAAGTACAGAGTTAAAAGGCGGCAGATGTCTGCAAAACTAGGATTATAAGTATTTGCTTTCTTTAAAGATATTTCTTTATCTTGGAGGGATTTTTTTTCTCACCAGTTTTCCTTTTTCAGGACACAATAGCAAAGCATACATGGAATCGTATCCTAGGACGCACGGTCATCTTGCCATGGACCCCTGGCTTTGAGGCCCTATTATGCAGCAGTCCTTTTTTGAGAGTAATTTTTCTGACCCTTCTGGTGATAAATCCCTTTTGATACGATCTATGACAACTCTGCTTTCAGCAAGTCCTAGCCTAAGAAGCAAAGTGACCACAAACCGCTTTCGGAGGAGACAGAATCAATTTGAGTCCTGGTTTTGTTCCCACAGTTTGTATTCAACCTTTCTGAGCCTCAGTTTCTTCATCTGTAAGATAGGGCAAATAATACAAGATGGACCTTGGTTGCCTATCTAAAAGCCATTTCCTCCTTATTCTTCCACATTAACAATGACAGTAACAAAAAGAATCCGAGTTTTGTTGAGGTCACAGTGTCTATAATCCGAGCAGACCACCCGAAATGATCTAAAAACTCCAGTCCTGTAGGCCAATGATTGGCCTATAAGAAGGTGATCAAGGAATTCTGCCCAACGGGGTTGAAGCAGAATCTTCCCGGGACTTCTGAGAAAGACAAAGCCCTCCCACTTTGCCCCCTGGCTGCCCACTCTGGATATTATGGCAGTGATTTTATGGATACAAGAGCAACAACACCAACCCACCAGGATGACAGAACAAAGCACTGAAGGGGCCCATGTCCTCTGGGACAGTGATCGACAGAACCAACCCCAGGCCACACCTATCTCCGGTTTCTTCACCATCAACAGTGCTACAGTCCATTCTGTTGCACGTTGGGCTTTGTGTTGCTTCCAGGCAAAAGAAAAACTAATGTTCCTCAGACAAAAGCAGCCTCAAGGGATGATTGTAACAAGTGATGAAGTACTTAGCACAAATACCTGGCCCAGTAAATAGTGGTGCAGGCATCAGTAACTTTCTTTGCAAATAGTTCACTACTCTAATCTTTAAAAAAAATGAACTGATTTTTTTAAACCACAAAAAAACAAGCGCACTGTTACTGAATGCCTGCCCATCAAAATGTGATCTTCTGGCTTCTGTAATTTTGTCTTTGAAAAGCTCAGAGAAATTCTTTCTAAAGACACTTTTGTGTAGTGAGAAAAAATACTCATAACATTAATACTTTGATTCTTTCCCATCTTTATCTTGTGGTATTAACATGTAAATATGGCCTTTGTTTTTCAAGATTTTACCTACTCCTTTTGTTCTCTTTTCAAAGGACTGACGAGTAGATGAGATTACAGCTTTCTATCATGAAATTAATTTCATATACTTGAGAAAGCAACTTTAATCACCACCTGGGGGAAAAGATAAATAACCCAAGCCAGCTTCTTCCACCGCAGGAACTAAAGAATAGAGGGGGAGAATAGAAAATGTGATAAAGCCTCATCTTGAAAAGGCAGCAGCATGCATGCACATGCACACGCGCACACACATACACACACACACACACACACACACACATGCGCGATGAAGACCGCCATGTCCATGATCCGTTCCTTCAAGTTAGGACTGAGGCAGTGACCTGGTGTGGAAAGTGATTTATGTACTATTTTGCAGTTTGATACTTCTAAACAATTACATCATAGATTTTTCACTATTGGGATGTATCATAGCTTTCCATTGTACAAAATTAGGGAATTTTCATAATATACACACATAGAATGCTTTTGAAACAATTTTGAGGTACTACAACAATACAAAAGAAAAAAAACAATCTGCATATATCAAGGTGTTGAGCTGGAGTAAAGAAAATATGGAATTGTATTTAGTTTGCATCACTTATTAGCTGTAACTTTGACCAAGTTATCTAGCCTTTGAGTCCATTTTCTTATATAAAATGAACTATTTTAAGAATTGTTGGTTATATAAGAAAATGAATATAAAATGAAATAACACATATATACCATTACTTTTATAATTCCAATTAATAAGCACAAAAGTGCTAATTATAGGTGTATGAGAAGAACAAGTCCCATAGGTTCTTAGTTGGAATGAACCTGTTACAAAAGACAGATGATCAAGAAAAAAACAAGTTTATTAAAATATATAATATACACATATGAAACACTGGAAGAATAATTCTCAAAGAGGTGGCTTTGAATAACAGCTCTTATAACATCTTCAACAAAGAATTATAGATTTGTTTGAGAAAATTTATTAAGAGGACATTGGGTCTTTAGGAGAGGCAAATAGGAAAGCAGGTAAACGGCGATCAAAGTTGTCTAATGTAGCTTGTTGACACAGGTACATCTAAGAAGTCTCTAGGCCAGGAAGGATCCACAGTTGCCTTTGCAGGTTGACCTTTGTCTTCTGAAAAAGGCCAAGAAGGACTACCTGTTGTCATGATAAGTCCGTTTTACTTCTTGGCAAACAGAGGCTGGGTGGAGAGTTCTGCAGCTGCTATGTTTTGTCCTCATTTTAACAGTTCTTCATATTTGGGGCACCATATTTTAGTCTTCCACATATGAAGGGAAATGCTGTACAGAAGTTAAAATTGTTCTAAAGAACAATAATTAGGACAAAACCTTAATGGTTCTACATTCATATTATATTAAATCATCCTTTATACTTCATTGTCAGCTTTCTAGCACAGACATTTGTGAACCAATTTTTTTTTAATGTGAATAGATATATACAAATTGATATGAAAATTGACCCAAATAAGTAAAATATTTTTGTTAGCACATTTGTGGCATGTGGTGAATACATTTATTGTGGGAAGTTGGTGCATACACATGACACATCTTAATTGTTTTTATATTCGATTCCTTACATCTGATCTCTTGGTCTCCTTTCTATTTGCAAAAGTTCCCCATCCTATTATCTTTTGTTTTGCTCTTTGATTTATTTATATTTTGGTTCAATATAAATGAAAGCATACATTATTTAAACCTGTGTGTCTGATTTATTTCACTTAACATTATGGTCTCAAGGTTCATCTGTTTTCCTACAACTTACTCAAATGTGTACTTCCTTATAGACCAATAGTATTCCATTCTGTGTAAGTTCCACATTTTATCTATGCATCTGTTGACAGACATTTAGGCCACTTTCATGATTTAGCTATTATGAATTATGTTGCTATAAAAATAGGTGTGTATGTATCATTGTTAACAAGGTGTTTTTAACCCTTTTGGCAAGATACCTAGAAGGGAAATAGCTGGGTGGAATGGGATTTCTACTTTAAATTTCTTGAGGAATCACCATACCATTTTCCTTCATGGTTGTTACTAGTTCCCAACAATGTGTTTAGAGGGTTCCCCCCCAACACCCCGTCCTGTTCTGCAATCCCAGCAGCATTTGTTGTTATGGGTTTTTTTTTTTTTTTTTTTTGAGACAGGGTCTCACTTTGTAGTTTAAGCTGGCCCTGAACTCACTACATAGCTGAGGCCAGCCTCGAACTCACAGAAATCCTCCTGCCTCTGCCTCCCTTCCAAGTGCTGGGATTATAGGCATGAATCACACCTGCCATTATGGTATGCGGTTACTAGGGATCAAACTCAGGACCTTGTGCTTTCAAGGCAGATGCTGGAACCACTGAGCTAAATCCCTGGCCCAGTTATGGATTTCTTGATGATGATGATGATTCTTTCCAGAGTAAGATGGAACATCTGTGTTGTTTTAATGAGCATTTCCCTAACGACCAGTGATGTTGAACATATATTTCATATATTTATTGGTCATTGGTACTTCTAAGAAATGTCTTTTCATTTCAGTTGCCTACTTTTTGACTGGATCTTTTATTATGCAGTGTTTGAGTTCTTTATATATTCTAGGCATTATTCCTCTGTCCAAAGTACAGCTGGTAAAATTTTCCCAATTCTAGGGGTGGTTTCTTCACTCTGTTGGTTCTGCCTTTGCTACATAGAAGCTTTTCAATTTGTTGTAATTTCATTTCTTGATTCTTTATTTCTTATGCAGTTGGGGTTCTGTTCCAAAAGTTCTTGCCTATGCCTATGAATTGAAGAGTTTATCATATCTTTCAACAGCTTCTTTCTGTTTCAATATTTAGATCTTTAAGTCATTTTAATTTTGGCTTAGTATATGAATTAGATTGTATAGGTCTAACTATCTTTTGCTTCTGGATAACCAGTTTTCTGAACCTTATTAATTATAGCCAGGATCATGCCATACATTCTCTTTTAGATTATACCGCTAAAAAGCAGGTAATCCCTCATATAGAAAACATAGACAGTATATGCTGCAAAAATTATCTGGTGTTATCAACCAGAACAGTATAAAATACAGCAGACCTGAACAAATGATCCCTTCTTTAAATCTTTGCAAAACTGAATTTCCAGAGTTAGGTTCCATTAAATTTATCATTCTTGAGCTGGAGATTTAGCTCAGGGTTCTGGTATCTGCCTTGTAAGCACCAAGGTCCCTAGTTTGATCCCCCCGTAACCACAAACAAAGATGCCAGGCGTGGTGACTCACGCTTATCAGTAATTAGTATCATACATCATAAAGCTGAGCATGGTGGCTCAGGCCTATAATCCCAGCACTCAGGAGGCAGGAGGATTGCTATGAGTTCCAGGCTCACCTGGGTTACACAGTAGCCCAGGGCCAGCCTGAACTACAAAAGAGAGACCCTGTTTAAAAAAAAATTATATAATATATATATTTTATATGTATTATATATATTTTATATATATATAAAATTCTTCTTTACAAGAACTGTTTTTTCAACAAAATTGCATAGTAACCTCTTAAAACAAGCTGAAGTATCTTAACAGGGAATGATCCTTTTCAATAATAAGCAAAATAGAAGCACGAAATATAAATAAGCTCCATTTCATTGCATGCAAGTTCTGACTTTTCCTGAGTTATTTATTATTCAATCAAGAGTTCAGACATACCTAAATCTAGACATGGCTTGAAGTTCTTTTAACTATGAAATAGTTTAACAAAGTTAAAACACCCACATATTCTGTATGTAGCCAAATGTTATACAAGTTATTAAGCCAATAACGTAAATTATATAAAAGATCATGGCAAAATTTACCTCTTATTCACGTTTTACAAACATCTCTAGTTGGTGGACTCATGCAGATTTTATAATTTCTCCTATTCAACACAGAACAAAAAATGTGCCTTACAACTTCAGTCACTTCATGAACCTCAACCATCGTAAAGATTACTGAAACATCTTCCAAATAAACAGCATTTATTACATTTAAAGTGAAATTTTCCTTCCAAAAAAAAAAAATCACAAAAATTATTCTTTAATATTCACTCCAACAACAAAACAAAATAAAATAAAAACTATGGGACTTAAGGATTTTTTTGTTTTGCTTTTTATCTTTTTAATGTCAGGGTGATAGGATCTTCTTTGGATAGTTGGCTGTTGAAAGCTGAGTTATACAAAAGAAGTCTCTAGAGGCCACAGTCTTTTCTTACAGTATTTATACTCGGGCCTGCCCTTCATCTCACTTGCCTTTCCACATTGATCTAATTTTAGCGCTTCCTGGCGAGAACTACGTTCTAATCAGCAACATCAGGAAGAGAGCAGAAGAGAGGAGAAAAGTACATGAGGAAAGGCAGACCTCGCGTCTCTGAAGGCGACGAATGCAGCTATCCAGCAGTATAAGGCACGCTGTGACTTTTAACAAATTTTACCTCTGTGGACCTGAACAAGAAATATTCACTGAGTCCATCCATTTGACAGGCACCCAGCCCAAGGAGCTGCGCTGACGTCAAGCCTCATTTGTAGATTTGGGGTAGTGATGTGCGGCTGATCTCCACAGAAGCACTGGATCAAAGGACACACAATCTGGAGGTGTTATCTACATTACTTCCTATTAATTTTTTTTCCATTTTCTCATCAAAAAGGAAATCAAAAGCAACCATGGCAACTCTCCCCAAAGAGAATGTTTCAAACCCCCAAATTAAATGATTTTAGTTCTCAGACCATCAAAAGCGAGGAATCACTCAAAGAAAATTCATACTGCATATTAATCTGCTTCTCTTGAATACTTTACACACGAGCAGACAATCTCTAGCGCGGTGGAAGTCCAGAATGTGTTGGCTGCAGGAGTCCACAAACCCACGCCCACTGTGGTGACTCCGGGATCTGGGAGCCTGAGTAACACCACAGTGAGGCCGCTAGAAATTCGCACTGACCTCGGAGGCCTGGAGGAACCACCTGCAGCTGGCTAGGGCCGGCGTGATGATGGCCAGAGCGCAGGCCAGGGCGTGCGCCCGTTGCCCTCGTCCCCAGGGACGCCCAGGGCAGCACTGCCGGCTCCTTCTCAGCACTGCGTGGCCCTGCACAGGCAGAGCACTGTGCTGTGTGTTAAAGCAGGTGAGTGTCGTCATGGTGGAAAGGATCTATCTGTGCATGGGAGGCTGAGACAGAAGGACTGCAAGCAACTGGGCAATTTAGTGACTCAGCGAGAACCCAAAGCAAAATTTTAAAAGGCTGGGCATATTCCTCAGTGGGAAGACCCAGGATTCAATCCTGGTATCAAAAAAATGGCAGAGGCCGTCAGGTACATGCTGCCCTGGCACAGGGAGGCCTCTGGTCCCTCTCGTCACATAGGAGCTGTGAGAGCAACTTTGAAGGTGGAAAATCAGATTGGGTCAAATTAGAGCAGGCCCTTCTGTCTGGGTCAGGACTGAGTTTTATCCCTAGGGTTGAAACAGGAGGCTGTGAGGACCCTGGACAGACCACCCTTAACAGAAGGAGCAAAAAGCGGCTCTTAATACTGGCCACCCAGCGAGAGACTCCTGAGAGATTGCTCAAGAGCCCCAGATAGAAGTTTCTGCTTCTTTCTATACCTCTTTTCACATCTGTGAAGCTTAGTTCCACTGGTGTTGGCAGGATTTACACAGAACAGAACAGCAGGAGGGGGAGAGGAACTCAGGCTGAACTTTCGGAGTCCATTACCTCCTTTGCTGACAGATTACAGAAGTTGTCATAGCCAGGTGTGGTGGCTCACGCCTGTGATCCCAGCACTCAGGAGGCAGAGGCGGGAGAATTGCTGTGAGTTCGAGGCTCACCTGGGCTACATGGTGAGTTCAGGGCCAGCCTCAACTATAAAATGAGATCTTGTCATAGACACACACACACACACACACACACACACACACACACACACACACACAAAATCAGAAGCATGGCTACTCAGATACATTCCCCCAAAAGCATAGTTATCTCCTCTATCCTTAGGTGCCAAATAACACAATTAACCCCTCGCTGCCCAATTCCAGGTCTCCTCTCCCAGGGAATGCCACTTCTAAGAAGTGGTACACTTCTTAGAAGTGTGAGCCACAAGCCACCTGCACCAGAGTCCCCCAACTTTTTATTTAAAATGCTGCCTCACACTCCAGACCTCTGCCCAAGTCTGTGAAGTCAGAAATCTGTCGTTTTAATAAGCTCCCGGGTGACTCTTCACTAAACCGCCTCAGTCTGAAAACCACAGCGTGTGGATGACGGGAGGTCGAGGACTTCTGAAATGTTCTCTCATCAAGAATTCAACCCTCCATTCCGACCTGGGTGTTCATCCAGCCATGAAGGTGTACTAGGACGCACATTAGACAAAAGCACATTCATACTCTATGTATGTTACACCATAATTTAACAAAAACTGGCTGGTATAAAGCTAGCTGTGCACTAGGAATGACAACTAGAGGCAGGCAGAGGGCACAATCAAGAATTTAAAAAAATTTTTTTTTTTTTAAGGTTTTTCGAGACAGGGTCTCGCTTTGTGGTTCAGGCTGGCCCTGAGCTCAGCCTCAAACTCACATCACAGCAATCCTCCTGCCTCTGCCTCCTGAGTGCTGGGATTACAGGCGTGAGGCACCATGCCCGGCACTGTGGTTTGTGGTACTGATTGCTGCTGGGGTGAGTCTCCATGCCCAGTATTGTTATGTGGTTACCGGGGCTGGAACCTGGGCCCTTGTGCTTACAAGATAGGCACTGGAACCACTGAGCTAAATCCCCGGCCCAAGAATTTTTTTTTTTTTTAATGTCTATTGTCATTTCAGCTTTCTATTTGGAATGAAAGACTCTGTCCTTCCGTTGTAAGACAGCAGTGAAAAAGGCTAACATACCCTGGCTGGCCCAATGAGGGCTTTCCAAAGTGTGCTTCTGGAAACACTGGGCTGGAGAAAGGTCTAAGAGGAACACTGCCTTAGAGCTTGCTTAGATCGGCAAGGCCGCAACGTCCTAGAGTGAGTCGTTCCATAGGGACAAATTTTAACTTCATTAATTTAGGGTTTCCTAATTTTATTAGATCTCAGAGTCCCCTTTTTATTTCACACTTATCTATATTTTATAGACAATATTCCATAAAGCATATTTCTGGGTGCTATTGGAAAAATAGTTTAAATTAGATGTGGTGGCACATGCCTATAGCACTCTGGGAGGCTGAGGCAGGAGGATCAAAAGCTCGAATGCAGCCTGAGCAATTTTGTGACTTACTGGAACCTGACTCAAAACTTTTTAAAAAAACAGTTTAGGAAAATACTGGGAATGTAACTTAGGGCAAAGGCCCTTATTTCAATTCCCTATGCCACAGAGAGAGAGAGAGAGAGAGAGAGAGAGAGGAAAAAAGAAATAAACAGAATTTAAGGAAAATGAGGAGGCCAAGCATGGTGGTGCATGCCTATAATCCTAGCACTCAGGAGGCTGAGGCAGGAGGATCATGGTGAGTTCAAAGTGAGCCCAGACTACATAGTAGATTGTGTCTCAAAATAAAGTAAGTAAAGAATAAAGGCTAGAGTAATAATAATAGCTAACATTTCTGAGCACTTGTGCTTCTACTTCTTCTAATATTTTACTAACATACAACTAGCATAGGCTGCCAATCTGCTTTATGGAAACAGAAGTTAAATGAAGTATAGATAATCCTTGATTTATGATAAGGTTATATTCCACTAAAACTATTATTTATTATAAACTGAAATACACGGAGAGGTGGTCTGTAATCTCCTTCATGTAAGATACTTTTAAATGTACCATTAAAATAGTGTGTCTTGCCAGGTGAGGTGACACATGCCTGTAATCATAATCTCAGCCATTTAGGAGGCTGAAAAGGGAGGATCACAAGTTCAAGGCCAACCAGGGTAATTTAGCAAGATGTGTGTCAAAAACTAAAATACAAAATAGGCCAGGGATTTAGATCAGTGGTTTTGGCATCTGCCTTGCAAAGGCAGGGTCTCCAGTTCAATCCCCAGTAACCACATACCATAGTGCCAGGCGTGGTGTCTCACGCCTGTCATCCCAGCACTCAGGAGGCAGAGGCAGGAGGGTTGCTGTGAGTTTGTGGCTTGCCTGGGCTACATAGTGCACTCAGGGCCAGCCTGAACTACAATAGTGAGACCGTCTCAAAAAATAAAATAAAAAGTAAGAGATATAGCTCAGTGTTCCCTGGGTTCACTTCTCAGTACTACCCAAAACAAAAACAAAACCAAAAAGTGTCTTAGTCTGTTTTCTGATGCTATGACATAATCCTTGAGTCTGAGTGATTTGTAATAAATGGAAATTTATTTGGCTTATAATTCTGCAGGCTAGAAGTTCAAGAGTATGGCTCTGGTGTTTGACAAGGACCTTCTTGCTGTAAGATCCTATCATAGAAGGCAGAAAAGAAAAAAGCCAGACAGAAAAAGGAAGCTGAACTCATTTTCTTTTTCTTTTTTTTAAAATTTGAATCTTTATTGGTACGTTATATATACACACGGTAATCACACTCAACAGTGAGAATTTGTACCAGTATATGACATGACTTAAATCTCACTTAACAACTCACACTTGAGAAAAGTATTTTCTGTGAGCAGAAACATTAACCCACCCTTGAGGACACAGCCATGCTATGACATCACTTCCTGAGGTCCCACATCTGTTTCACTGAGGATTAAATCTCCAGCACATTAACTTTAAGGGACACATAACTTAAAGAAAATTTATTTGTACAAGTTGAAAAAAACATGAACTCTTCAAAACAAAAATTTTCTTGGGAAATTTTTAGTTCAATAACCTTAGTGAAACATGGTATAAAGTCAGTAGGCTTTTACAAGCTTAAACTAGCCTGTAAAAAGATTTCTCCATTACAGAACATATATTCACCACAAGGTTTATCTGCCTGGTAATTGTAAGACGTTGGGCAATGTTTCTATCTGGAAATTATTATTAAACTTTAAATTGGCCTGAGTTGATGAAAATAGAATTTCCTTCTCTATGAGTCCATATGTAGATTTTTACATAAAGAGAAGAAAGTAGAAATATATTGCTTTATTCATTCATTCAACAGATTTTTAAGTGCTTATCATGTGCCAGGCACATTTTGAATTAATATACTGAAGCAGAGCTGATATCCCATATTGTCCCCAGTTTTCATAAAACAATCATAGAATGTTCAGATAAAACAAGAGTGAACACATATTGAATACTTTCTCTTTGTCAGTTGACTTAAACATCTCAGGTCCTATCACAATTGTTCAAGATAGATATTCTTCCAATTTCATAGTCAACTTTTGCTCACTTAGATGCCAGCTGCCCATTCTTCTATGCTAACAGGACTCCTGTTCGCTCAGGTGTCTAACAGACATTCTTTGATTTCAACATCATTGTCTTACTTAATTGGCATGTACAGCATTTGATTTGTAGTCACAAATACTTAGGCCTCTGCAGGATTTCTCCACTCCAATTACACAAAGACATATTCAGGCAAGATATCCCTGTCCTTGTGCTCTTGTCTTTGTGAGTGTCCTTCTAGTCGCCTCTGTCATCTCACAGAAACAAGTCAAAGCCACGTCTACCAGGAAACTTTGTTAACTCACTTCCTTTGTGTGTCTCTGGGAAATCATAGTGTTTCCCTAGTTTACCAGCCCTTCATTTATATTTAATCCAGACTGGTAAAGTGTCATTTTTAAAAACTCTCTAGGTAGGGCCGGGGAGTTAGCTCAGTGGTTCCGGCGCCTGTCT